>CAUYSK010093056.1:0-56628 GCA_963575035.1 Avahi laniger
AAATTAATCGGACAACTAAAAATATATAGAAAAAATTAGCTGGGCATGGTGGCACATGCCTGTAGTCCCAGCTACTTGGGAGGCTGAGGCAGAAGGATCACTTGAGCCCAGGAGTTTGAGGTTGCTGTGAGCTAGGCTGACTCCACGGCACTCACTCTAGCCCAGGCAAAAGAGTGAGACTTTGCCTCAAAAAAAAAAAAAAAAAAAAAAGGCTGAGGGTGCTGAGAGGTCAAAGAAAGAGGCTGAATAATCCAGTTTCTCAGAAAGAAATATTTAATGGGTACTTATGAACAGAAGTGCTATCTTTGGTGGCAGCAAGACAGTGGATCCTCACACCCACCCTCCATAAAATAGTCTCTATATAGTAAATTTTCAGATAAAATATATGCAGCTGGTCTCATCTTCAGACTTTCTTGCCAGGACTTGTGATCACTGGGGAGATTATATAAACATCATGATGAGGAGTCATCTATACTATAGGCATTGTTTAAAGAACTTACTGTAGAACACCTTGGTATGAAGGGGACAAACATTGGTCATTACGGAGGTTTTGCTCCAAAATGATGTCATTCTTGCCATGCAACAGCTTGTTTTCCTACAAAGACTTCTCCAAACTGATGAAAAACATTAAGTCATGGATTAAAGAAGTCCTATGATCTATCTAGAAAGACAAATAAAATCAAAATCTTACCTAAGCATATCCTAGAAAAAATTTCTAAAAAGAAAAAAAAATTGAAAGAAAGAAAGAAAAAAGGGAAGAAAAAAACAAAGAACAGAAGCATTAGAAAAGAAAAGAAAGATTACAGTTGACTTTTTTTAATTTCAGAGTATTACAGGGGTATAAATGTTTTGGTTACATAAATTGCTTTTGTACAGTTTGAGTCAAAGTTGTAAATGTGCCCATCACCCAGATAGTGTACATTGTTCCCGCTAGGTGTGAATTTACTCATCCCCTGCTCCCCCTCTCACCTGCTTGGTTTCTGATGAGTATTATTTTCATATGTACATGTTGTTTAATTAGTTTCAATTTAAGAGTATATATGGTGTTTGTTTTTTCATTCTTGTGATATTTCACTTAGAAGAATGGTCTCCAATTCCATTCAGGTTAGTACAAGAGGTATTAATTCACCATTTTTTTTATGGCTGAATATAGCAGCACAATTCACAATTGCAAAGATGTGGAAACAACCCAAGTGTCCATGAATACACGAGTGGATTAATAAAATATCATGTATGTATACCATGGACAGTTGACTTTTAAATCAAAATGACATTTTAAAAGAGATTTATTAAAATAAAATAATCCAGCAAAAATATCCCTCATAATGAAAGCTAAATGAAGACATTTTCAAGCAAGTAAAAACTGAGCTAATTCATCATCTGCAATATGCCATGTAAAACTTGTGAGATGCAGCTAAGATAGTGTTTGGAGGAAAATTTATGCCTTAAATGCATATGTTAGAAAATAAAATTTTAAAAATCTCTATTTTTACATTTAAATATCTATCTCAAGAAGTTTTAAACACACAAAAAATTACATCTTCATATTATAAGGCACTGTGAGCCTATTTGTAGTATTTCTAAGCACTAGCTAAGTCCTCTGGTGTTAGATGGATATGCACTTGGAAAGCTGCTAAAAATGTGGGCTCAATGGCTGAATATGTAGTAGACTGGATTTGTTATACTTGTATCATGAGGCACTTCCACTGATCAGGAGTGCATGCACCAAGAGGAATTTGTATTCTAGCATAGCTGCTTGATGGCATGTTGCTTGGGTCATAAGTTGAAGATGATAGCCGAGGTGGCTGAGTGGGTAGAGAAATTGCTCCAGCATCTTCATTTTCCTCAACATTATCATGCTCTTCAGTTCCAACAGGACCTGGTTGAAGAGTCTCCCCATTCTTTAAATAATTATGAGTATATGTTACTTTCAACTTGCATACATTCTGTCTTTCACATTTTCATCAGTGAGTTCTCCAAATAATGTTATGACATCTCTTTTCCTTGTCTCTCTTGACTTTTTCATCTGTAATAATTCTTTTTGTCCATCTCAGTATCACATAATGATTCATTAGGATCTGAACTTTTATTTATTTGTATCTGTTTGGAGTCCAGCATGATGTATACTTGAATATCAAATTCATCCAGTTTTTTCAGAGAAGCAACCTCATACCATATAGACCAAAGCACTGAGATTATTCTGAAGTCTATCCTGTAGTTGGAAATCAAGTAGGATCAGCAAAGCATTATAGAAAGGATTAGAGCTTCTTGAGTTACAAGTTGCAGAAATTTTTATTTTAAAATATTTTCTTAAAGAATTTACTAAGTTTAAAACACAAAATGAAAAGTTCACGTACCCACAAACTGAAAGACTTATTTTTATATTCAAAGGTGACTAGCCAAGGAGACTCAAATTCCACAGCAAACAACATCTTAGTTTGTACTACAGTATAATGTGCAATAGGTCAAATATATAAAAGATACTGCTTTTATCAAAATGAAGAGAGTACAAAGGAACAAAAAATAAGTAGACCATAATAGTTGACAAGATTATGTGAGCCACCCCATGAGAATTAGCCATGAGGTTCTCTTGCTTGCTGTATAAGGCAACAACAGGCATAATTTTCAGATAAAAATGATACTAGATTATTTCATAAACAACTTTGAGTCTGATCTTCCTGAAAATTGATAGTGATTAGAATAACTTTTAAATGTAGTTGAAGGAGAAGAATGGATCCCTCACATGCTCCCCCATTCTATCCAAAGGGATATAAGTTCAGGAAGGATGAGAAATGCTGTTATCAATGGTAAAAATGTGTTCAATAATATGCCCAAGTTATACTATTTGAGGTGTTCTTTATTATAGGCTATATATTCCGAGTGAACACAAAGTGGAAATTATTTTGGCAAATCCCTTGAAAGCATACATATTTTGTTCCACTCCACACAACAGAGCCCCTTTGGATATTTAATGAAACTGTGTACAGCCCACCTGAAAATCATAAATTTGATCATCACACCATTTGCAATGTCTACTAATTTTGAGCTGTGTAGAAGATTGTGCAAAATCCCAATTTGTCCCTCCCTTTCGATAACACCTTTATTCAACTATCTGAAAATTCAGTAGCAAGTACTAATGTGTTTTACACCACTCAGAGCCAAGTCTTTTCTGATGGCACATGGGAAACCATCTAGATGGTAAGAATGCAGGGATCATTAGGAGGCTAGCTAAAACATATCCCTGTCTTCTATCAAATGCCAGAAAACTATTTTCTGTAAACAGCCAGATATTAAATATTTTAGGATTTACAGGCCACTTATAATCTTGGTCCCAGCTATTCAACTCTGCTATAGTAGTGTGAAAGCAGCCATAGCAGTCATAAGTAAACAAATGAGCATGGCCATGTTCCAATAAAACTTTATCTACAAAGACAGATGCCTGACTAAATTTGGCCAGTCATCCATAGTTGGCCAGCCACTTTTGCTAGGTTATTCTCGGAATTCTATCATTCCTTTATTTTAAGATAGTGATCCTTTTTATAATACAAGGGCAACTCTGTATACTACCAGCTATCTCGTATAATTTTTAGAAATGATCTTTCAGTTCCCTAAAAAATGGATTTTAAAAACAACAAAAATAAAATCCACTGGGAGATTTAGGCATAAATGAAGCCTACATTTGGCATCAATTATTAGGAAATTTGATAAAAATTGTATTGACTAGGAACAAAAAGCAAGCCTCAGTGAAGTAAGATTTTTCTGGTGTCCATGTCAATTTATTCATTGATTCATTTACTTATCTATTCAGCAAAACATTATTGACCACTTACCCTGTCAAGAAGCTCCATGCTAGTTGTGAAGGGTAGTGTGATAAATACATATCAGCCAAGATCAAGGCTCTAATGCAGCTTTTAATCTAGTAGGAAAACTAGACACAGAGTAAGTAATTAAAGGCATAATTAATGCTGCCCAAGAAAAATAGAAATGCTGTAAAAGCAGATGATGGAAGACTATGTAGAATGCAGGGGTCAGGTGGGATGGGGTGGAGGTGCTGAGAAAACATTTCTGAGAAAGTGATATTTAAGCCATGGTATATATTAAGAATAAGTCAGAGCTGCCCAGGAGAGGAGGACTGAGGCTGAGGAAGAGTAAGAGAATTAAGGATTTTATTATTCAACTTGCTGTCCATTTCTGAAGGTCATGCTTCTCGCATTTGTACCTAATTATGATACTGAGGATAACCTCGTTGTACTTGGTACAGTAGAATAAATATTTTCCTACTGTGACTACTGAATTGATATTTCAGATGCTTTAGAACAGAAATGAGGATTTGTGCGACCTCTTTGAAAGAGCTCTCCTGAACTCTTGGCTCAAATTTAGCCTGCTTCATGTTTGACCATCGTCTATTTATCAGATATAACTATCTCACTGAGATTAAATCAAAGACGTGATGAGAAAACTTTAGCCAGGGTAAAAGTTTATGTTTAGAGATGAACATCCACCTAAGGAGGGAAAGAAAGAAAGAGAAAGAGACACAGAGAGAGAGAAAGGAAAGAAGAAAGGAGGAAAAAATAGCCTTGGTCTAGAGAGATCCTGGCTAGTGACTAATAGCAGGAAAACATCGTCAAGTTTATTTCTGAAGAACTTTAAACTTAAAGGCATTTGGAGAATTATTTTGTGAGTAAAAGGCATTTGGAGAATTATTTTGTGAGTAAATGTCATATCTGTAAGAAAAAAGACTAATAAACTCTCTGAACTATAATTGCTTGGCCTCAGTAAAATATACTCTCAATTTTTATGAGACTTATTCAAAATGGGCAAAGCTTTTTTTCTCAAAAGTAGAGTGTCCCTGATAAAAACTGCACTTGTTTCTTTATGTGACAATATTTAATATTCAGTATATCGTGGATGATACAGCACAGGTTTACAAGACTTGGGTCAAGAGAATTGGTACAACCCCGAGGCTTGCTTTGTGATCTTATCTGACATTTTCATTCAGGAGCTATGCGGGCAAATTCAGCAAACGGTGTACTATAAAAGGGCAAATGCATTCATACAGTTGTCATCTCTTTCATCACACATCTTTATGGCTGTGAGAGTCACCAAGGCCCAGGGGTCCTGAGATCCCTGATTACATATCTATCCTCTTGGAGGACAGTCTCCTGGAGGGGTTCCAACCTTTCGATTTCAGTAGACTAGACCCTAACATATCAGGGTAGCTATTTTCTCAATGGAATATTACTGCATCGGTCTTATGAGAAAAAATTACTGATGAATTAATCCACATAACGTAACCTTTGATATCATAATTAAGAAGCATGCATTGAATACCTGTGTATCTGCATAAGCCAGTACACGGAGATAACTATTTCAAATGAAGTTATTTCTCTTTAAGAACTATACAAACAGCAATAAGCACTTAGAGAGATGGTTGATTCTTACCGGATATCAGCTCAATGGTCACTTATGTAGAGGTGCATTTTCTCAACTTCCAAACAAAGAATCCCCTTCTTAAAACTTCTCATAGCTTAAGATCTTTCTCCATTTTTTAAATACTTATTACACTGAGATCCTACCTGTATGATTGGTTATTTGATGAGTATCAGTCTTTCACAAAATCCCATAAGTGATATAAGTATGAGCATAATGATTAGTTCTGCCCACCTTTGTGTCCCTGAGCAGTGTCTACAATAGTACACAATGGATGTGGAAAACTACCTATTCAATAAATGAGCCAATGAATGGAAGACAATAATATAATAGCCAATAGATTTATAGAGGGCAAAACATATATAGGCAGAGATGACAGCTATATAAATGCTTTAATTTGGGGAGCATAGCCAAAAGAATTCTCTTAACAAAAATATATCCAAAATCAGCTTGCTAAATGAAGTTAATGCAAAATATTAGAAGCTCTGTCTTATCTTAGGAATTTTCTGGTAAAATGCAATAATCCATAAGCAAAGTTACTACACTGGATAATTAATTCTATAGCTTCGGTTTCTAGAATCTGTCTATCTCTGGATCTGTCAATGAGTGGAAAAAATTTCGAAGATTTTCTTTATCACATTAGTCCTGAGGGTCTGGTAGACAACGAGAGTGAGTGAGTGAGCCAGGGAGGGAGGGAAAGAAGAGAGGAGAAGAATTTGGAGCTACCATTGCATGGTGGTTTAGAGCTTAGGCTTTAGCATCAGATTGTCTAGGTTCATAAACCTCTCTGTAATGTGCATTAGGTGTACATCTTATGCAACTTATTTAACCTCAATGGGGCTTTAGTTTCCCTACGTATAAAATGGTCATATTAATGTGCCTACGCCTTTAAGCAATTGCAAAGATTAATTACAGCAACATAGGTAAAGTGCTTAGAACAGTGACAGTCACATTGTAAGTGCTATGTAAGTATTAAACATTAATTTTCCATCATTTTTGTAAACTTGGTGTACTTTAGGCCTATATTTAAGCCATTGCTCTTTTCAGGACCATAACCCTTCAGAATTTGACAATCTTAGGAAGACTAGAAAGTTGTGGTACAACATTTAGGAAATACTGCTAAAGACAGTTTTTGCACATAGTTCTTTTTGCCATATTTTAAACATTTTCATTTCTTGTGGTAAATATTAAGAGTATTAGGATGGATAACAAAACCAAGAAAGTTCTTATAATTAAAATATTTCTTATCACAACATATTTCTATGTTCCAAATGTTCTATATCTATATTTATAATTTATGGATGACAATAAAACAATGAGCAAGAATATGGATACTATAATTTTTTTTAAAGGAAGCCAAAATAAAAAAATTTCTTAAAAACATACATGCATACAGTACATACTTAAGAGTGAAGAAGATTAAGTTCTCTTTGGAGCAACCATATCCGCCTCATCATTCCTCAGGGGGCCAGAATGGCCACTAGGTGGCACTCAGATTTCAAATTGCAATGCAAATTAGATAAAGCACCTAATTTCCCCAAATGCTTATTGTTTCCTAAACTTTGCTATACAGCAGAATAGCACTTTTTCCCCCTAAATCTGTCTAAATATATGGAGGTTCCACAAGATAAAGTTGAATCTTCACTGTACAATCAGATTAGTGTTCTTCATTTTAATTACAAGTTTAATAATGTATATACATTGGTTCTGTTCTAATACAGATAACACATAATTATTTTACTTTTATTCTGTAGCCAAAATGCTGTAAAGTAAGTAAGTGCTTTAAAGATATTTCAAAGATATTAGTCTTAATATCATTCCTACACTGAAACTGTAGGAAAACATCTATTAGGAAGATTAGATTTTGCAAAGTCATTTTTAAAACTTTTCTGTACTCATGTTCTGCTTTCTATATACGTAGGTTTGTAACATTAATGGAAGTGTTTTAAATATCCAACAATTCTTGTTATGATTTTCTAAAATGCCCATTACCTCTCTAAAATTGTATTATTCAAAAGATAAGCTTGGTATGAGAGAAATATGGTTCAGTGAATAAGAAAGGAATTATAGAATCAAAAAGCAAATACATTGGGCTTTCTGTTTAGGATTGAATGAATTTGAGGAAATTGAAAAGGAATTTTCAAATGTCAGAAAATGCCAGTATATTAAAAATTTTAAGCAAGACATAAGCATTAAAAGATGTTTCAATCTCAATAAATATCCCTTACCAAACCATTATGCATATAACAGTCAAGGTTTAACTTTATTAAAATGTAGGTGCATTTGAAATTGGATACCTGCATTTGTAGTTTATTTATAATCTTCACAAATTTATTAAGAACTTACTATGTGCCAGTCACTGTCCTGCGTGTTGGAGATATAAACTTTATAATAAAATCATAGTTCATAAGTAACTTACCTTACATTGGGTTTCATGGACACCTATCAAGTAAAACATTGATTTCTGAAAATGGTAACTGATATAAAAACAAAACAAAACAAAGTGGTCACAGGAGAGACTTCTGAAGGGTTTATATTAGATTAAGATCTGCATGACCAGAAGGAAAAGGCCATATAAAATTTTGTAAGGAATAGTCACCAGCAGAAAAACCAACCAGTGCAAAGACTTTGGTGAAGTGTATCAGAGAAAAATTATTTAAGGAAATTCTGGAAGAAAAATACATTTGGGGGGAAATCAAGAGTCCTATTTTGGCTATGTTATGTTTCACATTTCTATTAGACCTCCACGTGGAGGGTTAATTGAAGAGTTGAGTAATGAGCCCCAAGGATAAATCAAGAATGAAGATTTGGAGCAGTCCAGAGTCTAGATGCACAAGTGTAACTTACTTATTGAAAGAAAAAAGGTAAAATTTTAGGAGCATTCTTGTGATTTATTGACATTTGTTGCTTGGACAGAGGATAAGAACCCTATAAAAGGGAAATGTGAAGATATAGTGTTTTGAAATGTATGTGGGATTTGTTTTAATCAGATATGGTAAAACACATAGACCAGGAAATGACTATTGTGAAGTTTTTGTACTCACAGATCCCTAGAAACAGAAGGCCTGCTATGCAGGGCCACGTGGAGAGACATCAGGGCTAATGTTGGTCAGAAAGCCAAAAGAGTAGAGGGAAATGAAGGCAAAAACCTTTATATGGTTTTCACCAGAAGGAATGGGCAAGGCAGTGAACTTGGCTTAAGATTGCCTAGTTTGGTTGGGCGCGGTGGCTAACACCTGTAATCCTAGCACTCTGGGAGGCCGAGACGGGCGGATTGTTTGAGCTCAGGAGTTCGAGATAAGCCTGAGCAAGAGCGAGATCCCGTCTCTACCAAAAATAGAAAGAAATTAATTGGACAGCTAAAAATATATAGAAAAAATTAGCCGGGCATGGTGGCACATGCCTGTAGTCCCAGCTACTTGGGAGGCTGAGGTAGGAGGATCCCTTGAGCCCAGGAGTTTGAGGTTGCTGTGAGCTAGGATGATGCCACAACACTCACTCTAGCCAGGGCAACAAAGTGAGACTCTGTCTCAAAAAAAAAAAAAAAAAAGATTGCCTAGTTTGAATAATTTTTGTGAACTCTGGGGCACAGGGATTCTCTCTAGTTGTCTGGTACTTGGTCCTTGGGTGATTAGGGCAGGGGAGTTTTGACACGAAGTGTTAGAGCTCTGTCCAGTAAAGGAGGTGGTAGGGTGGATGGGCTTTGGATTCTAGGAAGTCGCTAACCCTGGTAGAGGCAAGTCTCTCCTAAATCAGCGACGCCCAAGATGTTAAAGTATTATAAAAAACAATAAAAGACAGAATTAATACATATAACCTGTAAAGTTAGAAGAAAATAAGTGTGGTTTCTCAACAAACACAAAAAGAAAGTTATAAGACAGAAGGACTTGCCAGCTATTTCTAAAATGGCTGAGAGTAGAGAAAGCTGAGAGGAGAGGAGCCATTGACGTTGACAATACAGATGTCCCAATGACCTTGAAGAAAAATTTCAAAGGAGTTGTGAGACCAAAGTCTACTAGAATGAGTTGAAGACACAATGAGATTGGGGGTGGTAGGAAATAATTTGAGGCAGAATCTTGGTAAGAGAAGAACAAAGAAATGATGCATAAGATCACTTAATTTTGTTTTACTGTTCAGACCTCAAATTTTGCCTTGTGATTTCCATTTGAGAGACTTTTAATTTTGCCAAAGGAATGCTGAAAGTTAAACCCACCCCAACTCTCTTTGCTGTATCAGCTCGCAGAAAACTGAGAGCCTTACAGTTAAGGTAGCATATTGGAATTTTCTAGCCCAAGGGAAAAGACCTAAAGATATTAGTATTTGAGTTATTAAAAAAATGACCCCTCAAATAATACTTCAGTGAAGCTCAAAATGACAAGTCCTACCTGCACACCCAGAGTTTCCAAACAGAATTTTAGTTACTCCTCCTTTATGAGTACACAACAAAGTATTACCAGTCATCTGAGAAACAGTATGTTATAATGGTTAAGACCCATAGATTTCAGAACTAGATTACTTGGATTGAAATCACAGCTTTATAATTTACAATATAGGTACACTGGGCAAATTATCTAACCTGTCTACAGCTAATTTTCCTTATCTCTAAACTGAAGTTGATGAAATTTTCTACCTCAGGATTGTGTGAAGTTAATGAGCAAAGTAAGTGCTTGGTAAGCCTTACATCCACATCAAGAATTAATATTGTTATTGTTTTATCAGTACAGGTGGGGATTAAACAGGAAGAAAAAGATGGAATTTAGAGGAAAGAAAAGCATTGAGGAAAAATAAAGGAGATGCTGGAGGAGAAAATTTGAAAAAGCATATAGAGAAGGAAATTATTCATGGAAACCATGAAAATTGTCAGAATCAAAATTAAGTCATTGGTGTTAAAAAAAAAAAAAGCCCTGACAAATAGAGCCATGGAAAGCCATGAAGAGAGGGTTCTCATGCTTGCATGCCTGATAACAAAAACTATCAC
Organism: Avahi laniger; assembly: GCA_963575035.1. NCBI lineage: Eukaryota > Metazoa > Chordata > Mammalia > Primates > Indriidae > Avahi > Avahi laniger. The sequence goes on from CAUYSK010093056.1 coordinate 10,409, forward strand.
AAAAGACTCTGCAAAAACTACAAAATATAATTCCACAAGGACATCTGTCCAGCAACTGCCTGCCCAACCTTGCACTGGAGTCACCTTTGTTACTGAACTTTGTAGCCAAAGATAATTATAATATATCAAAATGATGATGTGATCCTCCTCATTTTTTCCTTTAAACACCTTTGTCTTTTTTTCATCACCCTGAAAATGCCCACAGATTACTATGGCATGCATATTCCCACTACAATGCTGTATTCCGAAATAAATATCTTTTTTCTTTTAGAGAATATCTCTTCTGTTTGTTTTTTAGGTTAACAAAACATACCAGATAATTTCCCAGATCTGGGGGGTTTGAAATTTCAGAATAAAAAAATTTCAACGATTTCCCAGCACAAAAGATGAAATAGATTTATACATTATACTATCCTAGCAGAATTAGAATTTTCATACACAGAAGAAAAACTAAATTTTAAAGTGTATCTTTTAAAATTGAAATTTCAAAAATGAGAAAGGACTTTAAATTTAAGCCAAACTAGTAGAAGCTTCATGGCAAGATTGTAGTGGGTACAAATAGAGAGTAAATAGGGGACAAGTGAAAGTAGAACCCAGAAGTCTATAGCGATTGGTCATTCCAGAAGGAGGGGGCTCATTTTGAATGGTTGCTTTTATAAGTAAGACACAGATAGGCAGAGTGCCAGAATATAGGTGAGGAAATACATGCAAAAAGCATCAAAAGGAAGGCACTGATATAGATTAATCACAGAAAAAGTCTTCAAATGAGCAAGTCTTCACATGTACAAAGTAAATACACAAACATTTTGTTGAACATTATATTTAGAGAAACAAAACCAATAAGAAGTACCTATCTGTCTTACCATCTATCTATAGAGAGAAAGAGAGACAGAAAGAAAGAGAAAGAGATTTTAAGGAATTGGTCCATGTGATTACGAAGACTGCCAGGCCCAAAATCTACAGGATAGGTCACCAAGCTGAAGATCCAGGCAAGAGCCAATGTCACAGTTCAAGTCTGGAGGCCATCTGCTGGCAGAGTTCTTTCTTGTTCCAGTGGGGGAGGAGAGGGGGTCAGGCCTTGTTCTATTAAAGCCTTCAACTGATTTGGTGTGTCCTTCCCACATTATGGAGGTTAATCTACTTTACTCAAAGATCATCTATTTAAATCTTAATCTCATCCAAAAGACCCTCATCCAGAATAATTTTTGACCAAATATCTGGGCATCATGGTCCAGCCAAGTTGACAGACAAAATTAATGATCAAAAGTATTAAATCAGTGCTAAAAAGGCAAAAGGCCCTGATTTTTTTCCTCACAGCTTTCTATTAATACCTCGAGATCATAATTTTAATAGACTTTTATATCTCCTTTGCTTAAATCTCACTAGTCTATACTTCATCACACCTTATGTATTTCGCACCTAACATGGTATTCAATGCACAGTAGTTGACAAGTTACAATATTTAGAATTGAACTAAAAATTGAATCAATCATTTTCATCAATTGACCATGCATTACCCTAACTACAGTTCCTATAACCACTTACACGACGTGCAATAAACTCTATATGAAAGATTGGGAGACTTTTCCACATTTTGTCACATACATATATACGCACATACGTACACCTATACATATATGTCTTCATATAGGTACACAACTACTACTAAGAGACATAAAATTATGTGTACCAAAAATTACAAACTAGCAGCACACAGCTTCTTAAATTGACCCTATGCAGCTTAAAAACTAATGATAACATTTGAATTAACTGTTAAGGTTTAAAAACCACAAGGTTTCTAGCACTCTGGGAGGCCGAGGCGGGCAGATTGTTTGAGTTCAGGAGTTCGAAACCAGCCTGAGCAAGAGCAAGACCCCGTCTCTACTAAAAAATAGAAAGAAATGATCTGGACAACTAAAAATATATATATAGAGAAAAAATTAGCTGGGCCTGGTGGCGCATGCCTGTAGTCCCAGCTACTCGGGAGACTGAGGCAGAAGGATTGCTTGAACCTAGGAGTTTGAGGTTGCTGTGAGCTAGGCTGACACCATGGCACTCACTCTAGCCTGGGCAACAAAGCCAGACTCTGTCTCAAAAAAAAAAAAAAAAAAAAAATCACAAGATTTCATAAAGTATCTGTATCTCAAGCTCTCAAGCTTCTTTTTAAAAGCTGGAAGATATGTTAGGACCAACACCAGGGTGCATATGGCCACTATATTAATCTCTTGTTACTGCCATAACAGATTTCCACAAATTTAGTGCCTTAGAACAACACCAATGTATCATCTGACAGTTCTGTAGGTCGAAAGTCTGAAATGGGTCTCAGTGGACTAACATCAAGGTGTTGCAGTCTGCATTTCTTTCTGCAGATGCTAGGGAAGAATCCATTTTCTTGTTTTTTATTTCAGCTTTTAGAGACTGCTTGCATTCCTCGTCCTTTCCACTTTTTTTGTTTTTGTTTTTATCTCAAAATATTAAAGGGGTACAAATGTTTTAGGTTACATGGATCACTTTTGTAATGCTTGAGTCCTGGTGCTATAGGTGGGCCCATCACCCAAAATACTGTTCATTGTACCCATTAGGTAGGTTTTTGCCCCTCCCCTCTTCTCCCGTCCCCCTCGTTGGTTTCTACTAAGTTTTACTTCCCTCTATGCACATGTGTGCTCGTTGGTTAGTTCCAATTTAATAATGAATACATGTGGTGTTATTTTTTTTTTCCATTCTTGAAATGCTTCGCTTAGGAGACTGGTCTCCAGTTCTATCCATTGTTATTCATCTTTTTATGGCTGAGTCGTACTCCATGGTATACATATATCACATTTCATTAATCCACTCAGGAATCGATGGGTACTTGAGTTGATTCCATATCTTTGCAATTGTGAATTTTCAAAGGTGGAGTCTTGCTCACACTACATCATTGTGACACTTGACTCTTCTGCCCTGTTCCACATGCAAGGGCCTTTATAATTAAATTTTGTCCACCCTAATAACACAGGGTAACGTTTTTATTTTAAGATTAGCTGATTACTAACCTTATTTCCTTCTACCATTAATACTTTAATTCTACTTTGTCATATTATATTATATAATATATTATATATGTCATATTATAACATATTCACAGCTTCTGGGAATTAGGATATGGACATCTTAGGGGGCCATTATTCTACCTGTCATGGACACAATTTCCTGTAGACAAGCAGCGGCTGCTCTCCTCACAGATCACTTATGCTCGACAGACCTCTCTGGCTCCTTTCCACTCATTCACAGGTTACTAACTTGGTCTTCATGGGCATCTAACATTGTATCTCCTCTTATACAAATACATGTGCTATGAAACACAAAGGTTGTCCTTTAGAAGTTAGTCTCATACTCAAGTTCATGATCCCAGGGAACAGAAGAAACTCTGGAGTGACTCCTGAATTTCATTCCTAGACTAAGGGTCTTTTTCTTCCCTCATCTAATTGACCACAGTGGAAAAATTATTAGATAAGAAAACTAACATTTTTTATTGCACTCATAGAAACCAGAAACTTTGCTAAGGATTTACATGGATAGTCATAAAATTTTAGTGGACTTGAATTGGAGTAAAATTGCCTTTACAGCAAAAGTAGGAAAGATTCAGTTGAAAGTTGACCAGTGTCTTAGTCCCAAAGACTGAGAAGATACCATTATCAAAGAAACGGAAAATCTTTTCAAATAAAAGCCCACCCAACAACCCAACTGAGAATTCACATAAACAAATTTTTATGGGCAATGACTACACATGATTTTTGCAGCTAGTATGATGTTAGGCACAGTTTATGTTCAAAAGATGTTTATTTGATGAGTAACATTTTGAAACATTTCTTGAAATAATTGTGGGTATTTCTTGTTTTGTTCTGCTTTGTTTGCTTAAACTGTTTATCTGTTTTTATTACAAAGACAAAAAACCATTCCTATTCCTTTTTGGTGGTCTATGAAATCCTGATTCTTTAAAGAAAAATTATCCATATTCAGACTCTTAGAGAGGAAAGGAGAGAATAAATTCTAGCTTGCCATAATAACCCCATATATGAAAAATACTAAAACTCCAAAATTAACAGTTATTTTGCTGTAGATGAGGTAGCCACATAATTCTCCTAATCTAGGAAATTTCCAAAGCAGTCAGTACAATGTACATGTTCTTTTCCAATACCATTATGCACAGCAGGGACAGAAGAATACATTGTGGAGCTTTTAAACTTAAATTAAAATTACACCTCAGAGTGAAATTCTGTGCTAATGTACATTACACTGCTTTAGGCTAGTTTAGCTCCCTTTCTTCATTGAGTTAAACATGTACTTGGTTTCATTTGGAAATCTTCTGAGGGAAAAAAAAAAAGCATGTAGCAATGTGACCATTTTTATTCTATCTTGTATTGAATGTAAACATTTTGTGAAGGTACCCTGTGGGTCTCCTGACTCTGTCCCACGTATTTGGGATCTAGTAGGCAGTGGAAGGATTTATAACCTGCTGTTCAGTTCTTCCTTTAAAAGGAAAAATTATAATGTGATATACTTGAAAACGACTTCCTCCCATGATGCCTAATTACAAAGATGGCTACTATGCTGCAAACTTTATAAAGTTTTATGGATGTATGTGGATTATTTAACATTTCTAAACATATGTTCCAGATTTTCTTTCTATTTAATTCAAACTGGAAATCTGTGTGCATAAAGTAGCTTCTTTTGAGCCATATTTTACAGTAAGATATAAAATGGTGGATGCACATGTACATACAAGTGCTATATATGCATATTACCTAAATAAATATTAATAGTATGAATAATAAAATTCCATATGTTTTGGAGGATTCAGCTCTTACCTATAGTTATCTAGCATTTCTTCCTTACATATCTTTTGTCTGCATATGTACATGAAATGAATAACTTTGTCTATGCATACAATTTAATCTGACTTTATTTCACAGGGAGTAGACTGTCCATTTGCAGATAGTTTCTCTTATTTGCAAATGTTGCTCTAGACTAAAATAATCTAAAAAATTTTTAGAATTAAACTAATTGAACTTTTCTATTCAATGATTAAGATTTGATTTTGCCTATTCCTCAACATGTACTATGTAAAAAATGTACTTTTACTAAGAGAAATGAACATTTGACTGTTTTCTTATGAGTTTTTAATGTTTTCCTCTCCTCAGCTGCCATGAAGTTAGATCTATGTGATGAGCTGAATATGAGAAATAATTAGAATCAATGTTGTCTTGTCTAATAACCACAATTTATATGTAAAAAAATATATAGTGTTCAACACATAAAAAACCTTTTGTAAGAGTATAATTTTAAAAAGCAAGCATCCCAGCGTGACTTTCTCCTTATTGCAATTGATCTTCCATTCAGCCTGTAGAATTAATTTTTTAAAGCTGAATATAATATGTCATCCCTCTGCTTTATAGCATCAGTGTATCCTCAGGTTTTTCACCAAGGTAAGACAACATTATGGCAAGCTTCAGTGTTTATCAAAAAAGCCTTTTGTGTTTCACTTCCTGAGACTGGATAGGCTTGAAGTCATGGATAATGTATTACCCAATGAAGACGCTATTGAGAGTGAGAGATGGAATAATTAATAATCACACTGAGACAACAGAAATAAACCAGAAATATTTATTGAAAGTTTACTAGCCCATTAAATCCAAAAATATAAGAAGCAGGGGCTTTTTATGATTCATTTAGTTTCTGATTATTTATATTTGCAGATGCTCAACATTTATTTGTGAGTGCTTACTCTTTTCAAACCACTATGCTAGGACCTGTGACTACAAAGATGAATAATAGATTTCAGTCCTTGCAAGGATAAGCACGTGTAAAATTGCTGCACTGGTGCAAAGGCTCACTCATTCTCTTCTCTCAGGAAGCACCATCACTGTCTAGCCGCTTTCCTCCTTCTCTGGCCTTACTAAATTATCAGCCTATGTTTCTAGTTTATTTAATGAATCTATTCACATAGTAGATGTTAAAAAATCCACTGATAATAATTTTCTTTTAAAAACAAGGAAGAACTATTCCAATGAAGAATGTACAAACCAGGGAGATTCAGTCTTTGGTATAAAACAAAGGTGCACTTGAGAGAACCAAGAGAGGGATTGATTTTTATAGAGAAAGTTCCCACCCAGGTTGCCACTCTGGTCTGCTATGCAAATAAGGGCTGAAAACTTGTTTAGTTCTGTTTGGTTGATGCATGTCACAGTCTATTGGTTAGGTCCAGGTGGTGGCAAGATGGGACTTCCTGGCAGTCCTTGATTCAGTCATCATAAACAGGAACAGATAACTATGAAAGTCCCAGAGTGATGGGAGTGTGTAGGTGTTTAGGGAATGCAGAGTGTATGTGTGACTCTCGTCAGCAAATGACTGCTTGGCTTCATTTTGAATTTGGGCCCAGTTAGCCACTAGGGATTCATCTCGAAGGACTGGCTCTTTCAGGTTTGCATAGGTATTAACAATAACATCTCATTTTAGCCACTGAGTAAAATTAAGAAAACACATTTAATTTCAATTTTTCAAGGTTTTAGGTAAAGTGCAATCATATATGAGTATTCCTTGAGAAATAGGAAATCAGGAGATATAATAAGATATGATTTAACTGATTTAAACTTGATGCAATGAATGGGCATTTTATTAAAACACATCTCATGTGGAACATGCTTATAATTAATTCACTTTCAATCATTTTTAAGGAATTTGTATAAAAGTAATGTAGTAATTTTAAAAATTTGTAAGAATGAAAATATATATATGCACTAATTATACAAACAATATTAGAATTTTTGCTTTACTTCCACTTTACTTGTTTTTACATATTTATTTTGCCTAATTATAATTTTATGGAGCTTATATTCTGTAATTTTTTAAAAATTTACTTATAAGAAATATTTATGTTTCTACATCCCACTTTATTACCATAGCGTTTTCATTATATTCCAGCCAGTCTATATGCTTTACTTTATATTTTGTATAATTATTTCTCCCTTTTAGGTCACATAGATTATTTCCATTTAGTTTTTATGTTATAAACATCAATATGGTAAACTTCTCATGACTATGTTTTTTTTTTTTTTGAGACAGAATCTCGCTTTGTTGCCCGGACTAAAGTGAGTGCAGTGGCGTCAGCCTAGCTCACAGCAACCTCAAACTCCTGGGCTCAAGCAATCCTCCTGCCTCAGCCTCCCAAGTAGCTGGGACTATAGGCATGTGCTACCATGCCTGGCTAATTTTTTCTCTATATATATGTTTTTAGTTGTCCAGATCATTTCTTTTTATTTTTTAGTAGAGACGGGATCTCGCTCTTGCTCAGGCTGGTCTCGAACTCCTGACCTTGAGCGATCCACCGACCTCGGCCTCCCAGAGTGCTAGGATTACAGACGTGAACCACCGCGCCCGGCCTCATGACTATGTTTTATTCACATTTTGGATGGATTCTTTGATAAAATAAGTTATCATTAACATTTTGAGTTCTAAACTTTTCCCTAAACATTATGGCACCAAGCTTTATAGTGACAAGAAATGCAAAGAACACCAGTGTCAATAGTTCAGATAATAGACATAATTTTATAATTTTTTAACATTATAGTAAAAAAGCATAATATTATTTTATCTTTCTCTAATATTTATTGGAATGAAATATATCTCTATATTTTAGTCCTTTCAATTTTCTCTTTGGATATTCCTTAATGTTTTTGATTTGAAATAAGTGAAATACGATTTGCCTGCTATCTTTTTACATTAATGGACAGTGAGATACCATTAAGGTTGATCAAGAAATATAAAATATTTTTCAAATGATTATCAATTTATTACAATGTGGAAGTATATGCATATACTCCACTAGCAGTGTGAAAACATTCAATATTTACCTGAAGATTTTTTTATGAGAGCAAGTCAATATTTTTCCCTAATTCCCGGTAGTAAGATGACATCGCTTGTGGGCAAGTCAATTTTTAAGTAATTACTTTTGAAGTTAACTTGTTATTGGACCTTTTAAAGAATTTTGCTGAAAGGATTTTCTTTCACATGTGTAGATTTTGCTGAAAAGGCCAATGTCTAGGAAGCCTCTTCTAATAGAGAATTTGGAACATTTCTCATTTGGTTAGAATGGTAAGAGTCTGTCATGCCCACTGTTAAAGACAGTTCTCTGGGTAGGAAAACCTGTACCTGTAGTGAGGGGAGAAAACAAAAAGGCCTACTTTATGTATAAATAGCAGGCTGCACTAGGGTTTGGATTTTTAATATTACAAACCATGATTTTATGTTATAAAGCCAATGTGTGCCATGCTGACATGCCTTTGCCTATCTGGCCTGCAATTGTCTAAATTCAGGTCACGAACTGCAGCTACTTAAAGTAAAATGCTGCCATCAGTTTTCTGACCCATAAACGAGCAATTTGGCACTGGACTAAGCATTGTTTTCGGAGGTGATTAAAGACTTTTCTTAAGGACTGCAGTGGTGCCAATGAGTTTGTTTGGCCTCATAATGCTCAGTAAGACGGGCAGGAAGTGACAGATGTAGCTCTCAGATGGCAAAGGTCAGATTTTCCTCATTGCCATACAGAAAGTTACACTACTAACTTTTTTTCTGTTTTAGGCTAGATATAAAATAATATTTATAAAATAAAATATGTTTCATTTGTTAAAAAATAATATCATTTATCAGCTGTGTGCCAATCATTCAATTTAAAATATCATTATTATTTTTTAAAGACTTAATTTTTTTAACAGCAAGGAAATGCAACCTGCTTTAACACATAACCCAGTATCAATGGCTTAATCCAAAACACATGTGTTTCTCACCCACACAACTGACAAAGGTGAGTATTTGTGGATGGTGGGGCCTTTTCTCCACACACCGATTCAGGGATCCATGCCCTTTCCATCTTCTGGCTGGACTACCCTGAAGGCTTGATCATCGTTACCTGACTCAGGAGCAAGGAAGATTTTATTTTTTAGAGCAGTTTTAGGCTCATATCAAAATTGAGAGAAAAGTACAAATATTTCTCATATATACCCTGCCCCCACATGTGAATGGCCTCCCGCATTATCAACACCCCTCAACAGAGTGATACATTTGTTACAATTGATATGCCTACATTGACACATTATTGTCACCTAAAATGCATAGTTTACATTAGGGCTCACTCTTGGTGTTGCACATTCTGTGGGTTTGGATAAATGCATAATGACGTGTATCCACTAATAATAGTGGATAATAGTGTTACACAGACCTGCCCTCCCCAACTCCTGGGCCACAGACCAGTACCGGTCCCTGGCCTGTTAGGAACCAGGCCACATAGCAAGAGGTGAGCAAGAGGTGGTTGATCAAGCAAGCAAAGCTTCATCTGTATTTACAGCCACTCCCCATCACTCCCATCAATGCCTGAGCTCTGCCTTCTCTCTAGTTGAGAGGGGCTGGGCAATATGAAAAACACATTCTACTTTGCTTAGACCAACATAGGACTGTAACTAAACATTCTTTTCTGATACACTCTTTGTGGATCCTAGTATCTTCCCATTTAACCCTCTTGTATTTCTACTGTGCAAAAAAATATACAGCCTAACAAATTGTTTACAGTGAAAATCCATGTAAAATTCCCCCAAGTCAATAAATAGAATATTATCTTCATCTCATAAACCATCTCTTTGTCTCTTACCAATTATACCTCCATTCATATCCAAAATTAATCACTGTCTTAGCTTTTGTGATAATCACTTCTTTGCTTTCCTTTAAAATATAACCACTTAAGTGTGTGTAGCAAACACTTTGCGCAGGTTTGCCATAAAAGTGCTCATATTTTATGTCTGGATTTTCGGTCAAAATTTCTTTTGTGAGTTTCATCCACAATGTTGCATGTAGCTATCATTTATATATTTACATTGCTTAATAGTATTCCCCGAAGTCAGAGAGCTATTATCTGATATTATCTTCCACAAGCTTTATGATTTTGCTTTTCACATTTAAATCTGAAATGTACCTGTAATTGATTTTTTGTGCATAGAGTAAGATAAGGGTCAAAATTGTTTTCTCCTTTTATTTTTTTATGTTTTGTACCATATAGGTATCCATATGGTATATTCAATATGGCAACACCATGTATTAAAAAGATTTTTCCTTTCCTTATTCTGCAGAGCTACTTTTGTCATAAATCAAGTGCCCCCTTATGCTTGGTTATGCAGAATGTTCTGTTGTGTTCCATGTATTTACTCATCCTGTGCAAATACTACACAACTCACTACAGTTCCATAGTCACATATACATATATATCCACACGTAGAGAATGTCTATGTATGGATGTATATATATATGTGTGTGTGTGTGTGTGCATAAACACACACACACACACACATTACTCTTTTTCTAGGAAGTCCGTTTGTTCTTCTTTTGCTACATCTTTTATAGTTATGAATTGACCTTTAATTTTTGAACCAATCCTTTACCTTTTGTCATGGTGATACAATTTTCAGGTAAAAGAGGAGAGACTTTATCAGGAATTATAGGATGAGTTAGAAGTACCATTTTCAAAATCTACATCTGAAAATGTTGAAATAACTTCAAATGTTTCCAAGGTAGAAGTGACAGCTGTCACATGAACTGCAAGTACTGCACATAGGTATCTCCAGAGCTGAAACATTATGCAACGGCAGGCATATTTTGATTTCAACATGCAGCAAATTACCTGATAAACGGGAATTCTCCAGAGCTGTGTGGTCCAGACTAAAAAACTAACAAAATAAGAACTATCAAGGCCAGGCACAGTGGCTCACGCTTGTAATCTTAGCACTCTGGGAGGCGGAGGCGAGAGGGTTGCTTGAGCTCAGGAGTTCCACATCAGCCTGAGCAAGAGTGAGACCCCATCTCTATCAAAAATAGAAAAGATTAGCTTGGCATTGTGGTGGTTGCCTATAGTCCCAGCTACTCGGGAGGCTGAGGCAGGAGGATCACGTGAGCCCAGGAGTTCGAAGTTGCTGTGAGCTAGGCTAATACCATGGCACTCTAGTCCCAGTGACAGAGAGATTCCCTGTCTCAAAAAAAAAAAAAAAAAAAAAAAAACCAAGAATCGTCTGTAAGAGATGTCAACAACTGAGAAGATTTCAAGAGAAATAAATTTACATATTTGGAATAACTGATTTTATGATTTTATATTCAAGGTCTGCTACAGCCAATGAAGTCCTTGATGAGGGGGACCAACTCAGGTTAGTAAGATCAATACGCTAAGGCATTTCCATAGTTGATAGAAAATTCTCAATTGTTTGGCTTCATATTTTCTGTCATATATATGGCCTTCCAGGGCCACAGGGCAGGTGGGGCAGCCCCCACAGATTCGGGGCCTCAGCTGGTCCTCATGGCACAGCCTGCGAGGCATGGCTAGGCGCCTTGAGTTTCAACTCAAGAACCTGGTCCTGGACTCCAATCCTGGCCCTGGGGAGCTGAGACCCCAAAGGAACTCCTTGAGCTCTGCCAAAAGTCAACGCATACAGGAAACAAAGGGACCTCTGGTGCATTTTTCATTTCGGATATTTTATTTTCCTCACTAAAAGTTCCTATAGAACTTTTATTATTTTTGTAGCTTTATTTTCAATGATTATTTTGTTTCTTTCAGAGTTTTACTGTATTTCTAATAATTGTTTTAAATTTTTGCCAGCTAATTACATCATCTCTTTTCATTATGGTGTTTCCATCAAATGCTAGATGCTCTTTTTTGAATGGAAGGGGAAGTGCATGTCTTGTGCATTGAATTTTGAGTCTCAGTGGTTACAATTTTCATACCGTTCAGGTGGGGCACAGGCAATATACATAACTAAACATTTGCGGCCCCATAATATGCTGAAACAAAAAAAAATTCTATTAATATCTTTCTTTTGAAATTTTTTCTTAGTATTGTTTCTTCCTCATATTTTAAATCTATGTTTTATGTATTTTAAACATGCTCATTTTATACAGTTTAAATAAGAACTGTATTAGTTTTGCTCTTTTTATTTCTGCTGTTTTGCTCACATTGACTTATTTCTCCTATGCTTTGCATTTTTTGATTATGAACTCAGTACCAAAAAGTGTTTGACTTAGCTAAAGTCATCTAATGCATTGCTCTAAGTCAACCTGATATTTCCAGAATGGGTTTAGTAACTTAGTAAGTCAAACTTATGTTTAAATATTAACATTTTCTTTGTTTAATATTATAGTAAGCAATATTCTGCCTGAGAGGTAAAAAAAAAATCTTTAAGAAATCTTATTTTAAGGGTGAATTTTGTCAAATGCAGACATGGTTCAATTGAAAAGTAGATTCTTTGGTATCTTCTTTTCTCTTTCTCCCCTGGTCCACCACTTATATAATGATCCCATTTCTGTAATGTGGCTTAGTAGATCATTATCCCAAACAATGATTTAACATTAATTTTATCCATAACAAATATATAGTGCTTTGTAATTTAAAATATGCATTCACATATATTATCTTTTAAAAATTTCTCACAACTAAGTGAAACAAACATTATTAATTCATTTTGAAAATGATAAAACTATTTAAGAGAAGTAAAATGACTTATCTATGGTTACACTCTGAGGAACACTTCAGGCTTAAATCAACATTCTCTGACTCCAAGTTTTAAGGTAGGATAGTATGATATTTGCTGTTATAAAACTTCCCTATCGCCTACCCAAATTTTGTCAGGTATCATCCAGTTTCGATTCTAAGAGTAGTCTTAGGCTGGGCGCGGTGGCTCACGCCTGTAATCCCAGCACTCTGGGAGGCCAAGGTGGGCTGATTGTTTGAGCTCAGGAGTTCGAAACCAGCCTGAGCAAGAGCGAGACCCCATCTCTACTAAAAATAGAAAGAAATTAATTGGACAACTAAAAATATATTTAGAAAAAATTATCCGGGTATGGTGGCGCATGCTTGTAGTCCCAGCTACTCGGGAGGCTGAGGCAGGAGGATCGCTTGAGCCCAGGAGTTTCAGGTTGCTGTGAGCTAGGCTGACACCACGGCACTCTAGCCCGGGCAAAACAGTGAGACTCTGTCTCAAAAAAAAAAGAAAAAGAAAAAGAAAAATTAGCTGATGTGGTATGTGCCTGCAGTCCCAGCTACTTGAGAAGCTGAGGCAGGAGGATCACTTGACCCTAGGAAAGTGAGGTTGCAGTGAGCTATGATAATGCCACTGCATCCTAGCCCAGGAAACAGAAGAAGATCCTGTCTCAAAAAAAAAAAAATATATATATATATACATATATTTATTTTTATGTATACACACACCTGGAATAGTTTTCTTTGTGAGAATTGCCACAAGGTCTATGTAACCCACTGTGCTTTCATGAGTTTGGCACTAGACCTAAGTTTATTCTAAGATCTAAATCCCAATTTTTGTAATATTTTGGCAGTTATTCCTCTTTATATATATCACCCCTTGTCAAATTGTCTGTAACAATACTGGCTCCACTCAGGGGCACTTTCTGTCTTTAGCACCCAAAGTGTCTATGTCAAGGTGAGCAAAATAGAATGATTTAGGTCATTGAGGGTTCTCCTGGTGGATACTAAAATGTTGCGCCAAATGAAAATAAAGCTTATGCTTCCCGTACAAAGTGGGTATGTGGGAAGTGGTTTTAAAAGAAAAGGGAGACAGCTTCCCCATGACTAGGGAACAGGAAAGGCAGGAGAATGGTTGTTGTTCCACAGGTGACAAGAACCCACCTAAAAGATAAGAATCTCTGATAAGATAGAGGCCACTGAGTGTTGAGTGCTGATTACAAAAAGCAGAGGCCTTGGGAAGGAAGACAAAAGACTCCTGGGTTCTTGAGGAAGCAGCAAGCATGTTGAATCCTGACGGCCAACACTGCCAAAGGAGCTGCAGCTCTACTGTGCCCACAGGCAGAGCCACAACTCCACCTTAGAGGTCTATGTCTCATTTGCTCTCTGTTACTCATGCATTGCTCCAAAATGTCACAGTGGTCAGCCTACCCCTGTTCTCTCCCATCCACTGCCAGTGAGCCATGCTCGGCAAGCCCAGGATCAAGAGCTCCCAGAGATGTGACTCTAGGATCAAACTCTTCTCCCATTTCCAGTGCTGCCATCCAGATGCCAATGTGTCATTGCAAAACTTCCACAACATCAGTTGCTTCAGTCACCACAGGTTAAAGGCTTTTATTACACACACACACACACACACACATACACACACACGCATTTCTCTCAGGATGCACATGTGCATCATGGTGGCCAGACTGAAATGAACTTTGCAATCAGCTGCATTACAGTACCAAACCATCTCTCCTGTCCAGCACTCAGGCTTTGTCATTCAGTCTAGCTCACTCCATTTAATGCCTTCGAGGGGCCTCCATTTTTTCTCCCTCCAATTGCACTTCCCCCGGGTTCGCCCCTACCCAGTAGCCAAGATGGCGTATGTCCAAACATTAGAGCTCAACGGTGGAGCAGGGTTGTTTTCAGAGAGAGCCTCCACCTGCATATAAATCAGTGGATATGTCAGGTATAGGGGACAGGGGGCAGTCCCAAGATGGAACTGTGTCCAAAATGTTTATGGGGTGAAATAAGGGGAACCATTATGGCTCTGGAAGAGTGGCTAAAAGAAAAATCAGGATTAGGGTGGGTTATCAAGAAAATATGAAGGGATAAATCAAAGGGCATGCAGGGAACTAACTCATACAGAGTTCTAATGCAAAGGGAAACTGAGAAAACTTTGATGATGTTCTGTTTGCCCACCTGGACAGCTTTACACTCTGACATGCTGCTTTGTATACTGGATTTGCTCTATCAGTTTTTACTATTAGGGGTACTGAAGATTATGGGGTTCATTGGTGCCATGCATCAAAAATTTCTTGTTCTCCATCAGAGTACACAGTAGGATTGAGCTTGTTTTCTTCCCAAGCAACTTCTTGTAGGAGTGATGCATGTTACCTCCAAATGGAAGCTTTAAGAATTGGTGCAGAAATCACAACACTCTCTTCCCACCTGCTTTGGCAAGCAACAGACTTCAAAATGAGGTCTGCTCCATCAGTCTGGATTCTAGAGTAGGGACACATGAACTGGGGTCTCCAGGCAACTCATCATGGCCAAGACATGTGAGTAAGAAATAAATTTTGTGCTTGAAAGCCAATAAGATCTCAGGATTGTTTGTTACCTCAGCATAACTTATTCTAACCTGACTGACACAAAAATGTATTGAGTTTACTTATGTTTTTAACAATATATAGACATGGAAGAAAATTTAAAGAGCCAATCTGCATTTAAGTTATCTAGGTTAGTATTTTATAGATACTACTAATTGTAATAAACTACAAAAATTACATTCAAATGTTATCTCCTAAAGCAATGTCATGTTTTATGTATGTTGTATTTCATTAACTTAATTGAATGTAATCTCCCTGCAACTGAAAGTTTTAGGGAAAAAATTCATATTAGCCTCAAATTATATAATTTTAAGTGCAAATAATTTTTAAAAATCACAGAATACGTGTATTACTAGTTCCTTTAGGAAGCCCAGGATCACTTGAAGGTCTCTTCTGCCCAAAAAGACAAGTGGAAAAGTAGATACATATCATGTTTAAAGCAGTCACCGAATCAATCACATTGGGGTAGTTTTGGATCTTTAAACTCTTAATCAGAACAAATTCAGAATACCGCAACATAAATTTTTCCTGAATGTAGCTTTAAAAAAAATTGATATTAACCATTTTCAAATGATCTTTTAAACAAACCCAGCCACAATCATTAACATTGAATAAGAGGAAAATTTTGTCTTTCATCATGTTACAAATTAACTCTTTCTTAAGTATGTGAAAAAATACATTCACACATATTCTTACAAAAATTTCAATGGATTTTCGTTCTCAGAAATTAGATTACGGTGTTCATTTGTGTGGTGCCCTTTGATGCTGCCTAGAGCTTTTTAAAATCATTCCTTGGCTGCTATGAAATCATTTCCTTTTACCATTTTTTCATCTAGTATAAAGACAAACAGTATTGATGTTCAGTCATGACAACCCCTTTAGATTTTAAAAACAATTTCCATTTATAGTATGAAACTAGCAGATTCACACCATAGGAGTCCGCTTCTCTTTATACTCCCCAGGGCCTTTGGCAGGGAGTTGTGTCCATTTGCAACGTTGTCTGCTTTGTGCTAACTATCTTTTTGCTTAGTCTATAGAAATTTTCCACTAGGAGAACCAAAAGGCCACAAAGCCCTCGTATTCTCTATGGGTGGGCAGCAATGTGGATAGCAGACAGAGTATGGAAGCCGAGTGTGTTTTGGCAGGGAGCCATGTCAGGAGACAGTTCTTGGCTACACTGAGAGCTGCTCTGTATTTATCTGTGATTGAAAGATGTGTAAATCACAGATCCTGCAGAAGCGCTTACACATACTAGTCACCTTGTAAAAATGAGTGACTCTATAGCTTTTATTTGACGTTGTTCTTATATAGACATATGAACAAACTCTAGTGAAAATACCACCTTAAAACACAGCTGTGACACTTGCTTTTATGCCCTTGGAAAAATCATCTCATTGCTTATCTGACAGCTCACTCTCAAGATATTTCTTTTTATTTTTCTTTCAAATTCTTCCTTAGTTTGCTTTTATCTTTCAGTGTTAAAAGTGGAGATCTAGTGGGGAGGAATAATCTTCATTTCTGTTATGCATGAGATTATGTTTCTAAATGTCTGAATGGAGGTTATTATAATTATTATATTATTATCATATAATTATTATATTATTATCATAAGAGCTTCAACTCTAAACCAAGATTGTCTTGCATTCCTAATTGTCCTCTACTGTCTAGTTGTGTAATTTTACCAAGTATCTTTGCCTCATATCCTTATGTGCTCCTATAAAGAAAAAAATTATTTAGTAAATGTGAAGACTTTAGGACAGAGTCTGGCACATACTAACTGCTATTTATGTGTTTTCCATCATTACTCATAGAAAAAGTAAGACATTATTGCAGAGGACCTACTTCTAATACAATCGATTGCAAGAAAAGATAATTACAGTGGTAAGGTTATGCTGAGAATCCCCACATTGCTCACAATGAAAGATTCAATTACAGACCACAAGCTGAGAGAGCCACTACTTCAACAGAGAAGTTAAACAGTACCCCACCCTTAAAAATATTTCCTTGTCTAAATAATAGATCTTGATCTTTAATGTCTGGATCAGCTTTCAGCACAATCCTCTGGCCACAAGGCCTCGGAAGCTCACTGAAACAAAACCTTTGTCTTCACAGCCCCATCTTGTCACACTTCTCACAGAGTATGTGAAAAGAGCACCATAACCACCTCTAAGGACTTGTACACACTTGGCAATGCAACAATCCACGGAGTGAAATCAGCAAAGGGTCCCCACTGAAGTAAAATGTCATGTCAAGTCACTATTGCTGAGCCTGACAGTAGGGTACAGTTAGAAGGAGAATAAAATTATCATCTTTTGTCCTAAATGTCAACTTATTTTATTTATTCACTCAATTACTCAACTAAGAAATGAGTTAAGCAAAGACAAATGTTAAAACTTCCACTTTCAGTAGAGGAGGACTTAGAAATTAGTATCATTTCTCTCCTTGAGGATAACTAAAAATTCTGGAAAAGCATTTTTTTAATTTCTTGAAAACATAAAAACACCTAATGAGATAATAAAGAATTTTCTGAGTAAAACCTAGGGAAGCAAGAAACAAAAAGGTAAGTCTAGCATTCAATGTTTCTTTAACCTGAGGCCATTTGTCAATTTGGGGGAAAAATTATCAAAACATAATAGTGCTTTTGCAGACTACTGGAGCTGCCAAAGCCCAGGATACCAAATTTGAAACTTTGATAAACCAGTCCTCAATTTTAGCCCTGAAAAACTAAAATTGAAGAATCAGTGGATATATTTTACATAAGGTTAGACTTAGCTGAAGAGAGAATTCATAAACTGGAAAATAAGAAAGAATTACTCAGAATGTATCACAGATTGACAAAGAAATGAAAATACAAAATAGAAAGAGAGGATATAATGAGCAAAAAAATAGGTCAGAAAGAATAAAATAAAGGCATTATTTAATAATGTAACTAATTCCTGTAACTAAGGAGAGAAACCTCAATTTACGGATTTAAGAATCCCAACAAACAGTTAGCAGGGTAAAGAAAAAGAAATCTGTATCTAGTCACATCATAGTTAAATTGCAAAAAAATAGAGATAAACAACATAGTCTCTTCCCACAAGGTGCTTGAAACCTAAGAAGTTGGGGGTCAGGGTAGGTAATGTAACAGATATGGTTTGGTTTTGTTTTGGTGTTGCAAGATCGAACTTTACACACCTATGACTTCTTATTTGCTTACTTAAGTGCAAAAGAACTGTTTCACATTTTATTTAGTTCAAGATAACAATAGTAAATCCTCAGAAAAGGCCCAGCTCCTCTGGTCTCTTTCAGTTCCACAGGAACAGAGCAGAGCAGCAGATGCAAACCTGAGAAACCAAAGAAGACTTTATCAGTTCTCAGCAGTGCAAAAGGATCTCAGAACTCCATTTGCCTGTCAGCAGTCCTATAAGGGAGATCCCAAAATCAGCCCCCATATGTATATATCCATTTATAAAGGAGAAGTAAAGGTGGTATTTATCTACTTAACATATAACGTTAAATGCATTTTCTTGAGAGTACACATTGAACTTAGCAAAAATACATTCAAAATATGTTAATACTCTCATTCCCAAATAAAACCCAAAAACTATGTCTCATAATTTCTTATACCTTAGTACCCAGAAAAGTGCTCTACAAACAGAAAGCTGAGGATACCTAGTATATAGTGTACATAACTGCAGCATAGTATGAAGCTTATCATTTTTCTTCATCACTAGTGCTTTCATAAGTAGCATGATGTTATGGACCTATACAGGCTCATGTTTCAACCCAGTCCTGCCACACATAAGCTGTGTGGCCTTATACAATTTCCTCATCCTCTCTGGGACTCAGTTTTCTTACCAAGATATTGGTGTAGTTCCAATTTAATAGTGAGTGCATGTGGTGTTTATTTTTCCATTCTTGTAATATTTCACTTAGGAGAATGGTCTCCAGTTCCATTCAAATTGCTGCAAAAGGCATTAATTCATCTTTTTTATGACTTAGTAGTACTCTGTGGTGTATATATATACACCACATTTTATTAATCCATTCATGAATTGATGGGCACTTGGGTTGATTTCACATCTTTGTGATTATGAATTGTGCTGCAATAAATATTCTAATTCAAGTGTCCCTTTGATAAAATGACTTTTTTTCCTTTGGGTAAATATCCAGTAATGGGGTTGCTAGATCAAATGATAGGTCTACTTTTAGTTCTTTGAAAAATCTCCATACTATTTTCCATAGAGGTTGCACTAGTTTGCAGTCCCACCAACAGTGTATAAGTGTTTCTTTCTCTCCACATCCATGCCAGCATCTATTATTTTGGGACTTTTTGATAAAAGCCATTCTCATTGGGGTTAGGTGATATCTCATTGTGGTTTTGATTTGCATTTATTACCCTAATGATTAGTGACATTGAGAATTTTTTCATGTTTATTGGCCATTAGTCTATTTTCTTTTGAAAAGCTTCCGTTCATGTCTTTTATGTACTTTTTAATGGGGTTGTTTGGTTTTTTCCTTGCTGATTTGTTTGAGACCTTTGTAGATTCTGGTTATTAGCCCTTTATCAAATGTATAGCATGTGAATATTTTTTTCCATTCCGTAGGTGGTCTATTTGCCCTGTTGATTGTTTGTTGATTGTTTCCTTGGCTGTGCAGAAGCTTTTAAATTTAATCAAGTCCCATTTATTTATTTTTATTTTTTCTGTGATTACCCTTGGTGTCTTCTTCATAAATTTTTTTGCCTAGGCAAACATCTAGAAAAGTTTTTCCAACAATTTCTTCTAGAATTCTTATGGTTTCATGCCTTAGATTTAAGTCTGTAAGCCATCTTGAATTAATTTTTGTAAGTGATGAGAGCTATAGATCCTGTTTCAATCTTCTGCATGTCACTATTCAATTTTCCCAGCACTATTTATTGAATAGGGATTCTTTTCCCCAGTGTATATTGCTGTCTGCTTTGTCAAAAGATCAAATGGCAATATGTGGATGGTTTTATATCTGAGTTCTTTCTTCTGTTCCATTGGTCTATGCCTCTATTTTTGTGACAGTACCATGCTGTTTTGGTTACTATAGTCTTGTAATATAAAGTCTGGTAAAACGATACATCCAGATTTTTTCCTTTTGCTTAAGGTTTCTTTGGCTATTTAGGCTGTTTCCCAGTTCCAGATGGAGAATTATTTTTTCCTAGTTCTGCAAAAAATGACATTGGTATTTTGATGGGGATTGTGTTAAATCTGTAAATCACTTTGGGTAGTATGGACATTTAAACAATGTTGATTCTGCAAATCCATGAGCAGGATATGTTTTTATATTTGTTTACATCATCTGCAATTTCCTTTCTCAGTGACTTGTAGTTCTCTTTGTAGAGCTCTTTCACCTCCTTAGTTAAATATATTCCTAGGTATTTTATTTTCATTAGAAGAAACTTTAGAAGAAACTTTAGAAGACTCAAGATATTGAGTCTTCAATTTGATTCTTGGCTTGACTGTTGTTGGATATCCTGAATTACTTTCTCTTGTCTGCTTGCTTTAGCTAGGACTTCCAGCACCATGTTGAATAGAAGTGGCGACAGTCAGCACCCTTGTCTTGTTTCAGTTCTGTGGGATTGCTTTCAACTTTTTCCCAATCGGTATGGTGTTGGCTGTGGGTTTGGTCTATGTGGCTTTTATAATTTTGAGTATATTCCATCTTTGTGTATTTTGTTAGTTTTTATCATAAAAAGCATGCTGGATTTTGTCAAATACTTTTTCTGCATCTATTGAGATGATCATATGGTATTTGTTGTTACTTCTATTTATGTGGTGAGTCACATTTATTGATTTAAGTATGTTGACCCATCCTTACATCCTTGGGATGAAGCCCACTTGGTCATGGTGAATTATTTTTTTGAAGTGCTGCTGAATTCAGTTTCCTAGATATGGAAAAACTGGAAATTTTGCATACTGCTGATCAGAATGAAAATGGGAAAAAACATTTAGGAAAACTGTGTGTTGATAAAGGATAGTCAGAAGGGACTTTTAAAATGCTGATAATATTTTCTCTCTTGAAGTGTGGCAGTTACTCATCAAGTTGAAGTCTTGTGATTTGTGCAAGTATCAGTCTGTATGTTATATTTAAATGATAAATTTTTTTGTTTAGTTTTTTTATTAGCCATATCATTTTCATATGTTGATTAGATATTTAATGGTAAGTTAATGGTAAGTTTAATTTAATGTATTTTCAGTGATAATATCTCAACAGTGAAAATTAGAAAAAATATATATATCAACCTTTTATGATAGATAATGTTACTGCATTTCAACTTCAGCAATGCAATCATCCTCAGAAACTATAATAACTACAAGGAACGTCTAAGCAAAGCTTAAAAAAAAATAGTTGACCAAATGTGCTCCCTGATCTCTGAGACTATATAAATTAATCAATAAACATTTATGGGGCCTTTATCATACCTAACATGAGGTACTATAGAAAATTCAAAAAAGCATGGACTTGTTCTCTTCCTAGGGAATTTGAAATCCAATGTGTAACTACAATTATTGAAAAGGGAACCACAGAATGTACTTATAACAGGAAAACAAACTACACTCAGGTACTTAAAAAAACGTATTATTAATTCAATGTATTAAAGATTCTACTAAATTAATAGATTACGAAGAGAAAGAAGGCATTGTAGACAGAGTCTGGTTAAGGAACACTTTCTAAAGGAGATAGTTTAATCAAGATTATCAAGAATATATTCAGGGGACACTGAACACCAAAGACTAATGGTTAGATATGGTTGGAATACCTAAAATTAAACTATCATTGAATAAATGAATGTTGGATACAGATTGTATAAGGCTAAGGAGAATAGAACCACTGAAGTTTTTGAGCCAAGAAATAATATGATTCATTCATTCAAGGAAAGTTAATCACTTATTCTTCCCATAACACATAGCTTAATCTAATTCTGATTTAAATTTTTGTTTGTTCTTCCTTTGCTTATCTTGATCCTTGGATAGTTACTAGTCTTCTTGAAAGCAAGTATCAATTAACAGTCATATTTATTTCTTCTGGAACATCTAGCTTAGAGCCTTACACACAGTTAGCACTCATAGTTGTGTGTTAAATAAATGAATCAAT
This sequence comes from Avahi laniger, assembly GCA_963575035.1. NCBI lineage: Eukaryota > Metazoa > Chordata > Mammalia > Primates > Indriidae > Avahi > Avahi laniger. Next base: position 32,657 of record CAUYSK010093056.1, read on the forward strand.
CAATCAGTCAAGACAAATAAAAAAAGATAAGAGATATTCATTATTGAACACACATAAATCTGGAGTTGAGGCAATAGAAAGAGACTCAGACATCAGTAAATTCATACTCACATTTTAGAAAATCATATCATCTGAAATCATATGCTGTATTAGCTCTAATGAGTTAATTGTGAGATTATGAAATTAAAAAGAGATAAATGGAAATGAAATATTTTTAAAAAGCCAAACAAGTTCCTAGTTACCATGGGAAAAAGAAGACCCTGAGTTTTCTGAGGTGTCTGCTAGGCAGCTTAAAGGAAGTCAAGATAATCAGAGATAGAAGAATTCCTGATACCTGAAATGGTAGCGGATATTAAATGCTTTATATATTTTGGACCAGCTTCTCTAGGACCAAGTAGGTTGGAATTCATATATGCTCCCCACAACTGTATTTACTTTTTTTAGAAATTAGTAGATAAATCTAGTATTGTAATTAGTTTAGGAAGTCATGAGATGAAACATGCTCTGTTAGAAGAAGCAAATTATATATGTTCAACCAGTTAGCTGTATTCAGCTTCTAATCATTACTACTGAAATATTCAAAAATATGCAATAAAAAAGGAAACATTCATTTTTCTTATAGCTTTTAACCAATTTAATGATCTTTAAAGTGGCTTCTGGTGTATTTAAATGGAGACGCATTACCATGCAGCTTTTATAAAACAGACCTGAGTAAATCCTGTCTCCTTGACTGAGATCAAGTTGCATTTCCTTTTTGCCTACCAGTGTTGATGAGGGCATTAATGGCTTTAAGTGCACTAATGTACATACAGCACTCAGTATACTATCTAGCTCATAGTAGGTATTCAGAAAGTGTTCACTTTTTTCTTCCATTTATACTAAATCAGGTAAAACATAAGTTAACATATCATGGACCACATAAAGATTTGTGCTTTCCATACAGGTGTTTTTGTTTTCACCTAACTCTGATCTTAGTAAGCAAATATCCTTGGGTATAATATTAAATTATATTTGATAATTAAGTTATTATGATAAAAAATTATATTCTGTAACTTGACATATAATCGTTCTCTCATTTTTATCATCTTTAAATTTTTGGAGTTTCATACATTCCAAATAGATGTACTTTTTTTAGGGAACCAAATGCATAATCCTATGTCACTAACATCAAAGCAACTATTGCAGAACCTTTGTCACCCTTACAGAACTAAATTATCAAGGAAAAACTACACCTTTGTACTATATTTAATGCTACATAGAATATAATAGGAATCTCTGATTAAAGCCAAGTATTTGTATTACCACTCACATATACCTAAATACAATAGTGAGTCACATATCAAATTAGTCTTGGTATCATAAAATTGAGCATGGCTGGTTAACTCTTGCAGCCAATGTGTAACTGCAATTACCAAAAAGGGAATCAACAGAATATGCTTCTAGCAGGAAAACAAACTCCAGTTTGTTGCTGTGACTTTCATAGGATTCAATGCACTACTCATGGTTAGTAATTTTAAAGTCGTAATTGTACAAGTTTTTAAATGTCATAAGTGTAATTTGTATCTCACCTAATTAGCCATAACATTATGGACTACTTTTGTCACTGATGTTTTGGTATAAATAAATAAATAAGGAGTTATTAGAAAATGAGCTAACATATCTACTGGTAAAATCTGAGATAGTTTATATGCTGTGTTTTCTTCCAGGTCAAGCATTTTTTAATGTAATAACTCATAATGTATACAGCATGGGCTCCCCTTATTATGTTCAATACATAAGCTGAGCCATAGTATATTAAAATATAAAATTTTAAATTATAGCTTATTCATAGTCAATAATGGAACAGTGTAAGCACCACCCGTCCTGCTTGTGTTTATCATGGTCCATTCTAATACAGCTGTCTAACACAGCATGAGTCTTGTCTAAGCAGACTGTCAATTATGTGAGAGGTTTCTTTTTTCCCCTCCCCTCTCTCTTTGCTTGACTACTGTTGTTTGACGGATGCTGTGTGAGGAAGGATGTGTTGTTTGGTTGATGTGTGGTGAGTGAGGAAAGTACATTCTCAAATAAATGACAGAAATTCCTTTCTGACAAAAGAAGTGAACATTAGAAATGAACTCTCTGAATGTACTTGCAGTAGATAAACAGACCACAACTGTGTAAGCAACACCTTGATTTCTCTAAAGCTTCCATTAGTCACCAATGAGAGATAATCCCTAGATAAGAACAAATCTCAATTTTATGTGCACCTCTGCTGCCACTGAAAGTCAAATCTCTGAATACATTCACCTCTCTCATGTATGTTGGGTCTGCAACTGAAAAATAGAATATATGTGTAGTTAACCCATATCTGAAACGCACAACTGAAATATTATGTGGCATAGTTGGAGAGGGAGACAAATTTTCCTGGAAAAAACTGTGGTTTTAATTTGTAAAGAAGACCTGCTTTGCCAAGTGCAGTGGCTTGTGCCTATAATGCCAGGTACTCAGGAGGCTGAGATGGGAGGATCACTTGAGCCCAGGAGTTTGAGACAATAGCCTGGGCAACACGGTGGGTCACTGATTCATTAAAAAAAAAAAAAACAGATTGAAATATTCACCCTGAAATTAAGAATGGTAAGACTTTCTCTACAGGAATACCAAGCCAAACTGAAAGAGTAGATTTAAATTTTAATGTCTGAAACATCTCGTGTAATTTTGCAAAATGCCTAGTGTGGAATTAATAACTTTATGCACTACACGATTCTGGAAATATTCAACCATCATGCATCTGATTTTGAAGTGAGATGAGATTGCTAGAGAAATTGCAGGAACTGAGAAACTGTTTGAAAATAACTGTAAAGAGTCTCAAACTCTAGCCTTCCTTGAGTTCAATAAGGAAGCCCCTCTTTCCCCCCAAATACTTTCCCAATTCATTCCAAAGCATTCACTCCTAAAGACTTCCAAAAATTAAGTTATAGCTAATTTAGTAAAAGGTAATAATGTTCTTAAACTTAAAAAAAGTGTTTTTAATGTTTTCTACAGGACAAGGGGTAACAAAGAGCATTAAAAAGGCGAGTAAACATTCACAATTCACACATGCGCACATGAATATGACGGAAATGGCAGTGGTTGAACAGCTGGTGTTTTTGCTCTTTGCTAGCTGAGATTCACATGTAGATGATAAAATGGAAAGTAAAGTTGGCATATTCAATATCTAGAAAGAAGAATGAAATTAATGATGTTTAGAAAATGATTTTGCTATTCAATAAAAATAAATTTTGCGGCAATGGGTAAAATATTTAGGTTGAGTTTTTCAAAATCTAATTCTTCAGTCCTAGTGTTGTTTCTGTACTTATATCTCAGATGTAGAATTTTAACTGAAATTGTATAGAGCTCTTAAATCTCTGCCATTGGCTTAAAATCTATCTTGTTTTGTTTTTCCATTTAATAGAACTTTTTGTATTATTGAGGATTCTCTAGAGAAACAGAACTAATAGGATGTGTATAAAGTATATAGAAAATGATTTATTTTAAGGAATTGGCTCATACAGTTACGGAGTCTGGCAAGTCCAAGATCTACAGGCTAGGCCAGCAGGCTGGAGACCCAGGGAAGAGCCAGCGTAGCAGTTCGAGTCCAAAGGCCATCTGCTGGAGGAATTCTCTCTTCCAGGGAAGTCAGTCTTTTTCTATTAAGGCCTTCAACTGATTACATAATACCTATCCACATTATAGAGGGTAATATGCTTTATTCAAAGGCTACTGATTTATATGTTAATCTCATTTAAAAATACATTCTCAGAAACATCTAGAATAACGTTTGACCAAATATTTAGGTACCGTTGCCTAGCAAGTTGACACATAAAACTGACCATCACATTTGATAGTACAGACACCTCCTTGAGGTGATAGTTCCCTTTTTATTTTATTTTTTTTTTCCAATCTCTTTCTTTCAAAGCTCTTAAAGCATGTACATTCTTGGCCTAATAGAAAAAATTTGTATTTAAAAATTGCCATAAATGGCAAGTCTCAGAAAAAAAAAAATCTTTGAACTTCTCAATGTCAATTACAGTTGGAGCCAAGAAATAGCAGTTATCAATGTCTTATGAATGTTTTAGGATATTCGTGACCATGTTGCCTAGAATATAGTTCAAGAATTGTTGGAGAACCCTATTTTACACCACATGCCCCATCCGTGACATATGATCTAGTGATGCAATCTTCAAAATTTTTGTTTATTTCTTCACAGATCCTTTGGCATTTATTAAATTTCAGGATTCTTTTTAGTTCTTCATAATTAAATTTTTTCCTTCCATTTTTGCAGTCAGTGCTTCTGATGCCTCAATTTCTCCTCACTTTTAAAAAATGTATTATTTTGATCTATTTGTAATAATTCTCATTCCAAAGGTTTCTAATCATTTTTTAATTCTGACAATAATTATATGTGATTAAACAATGTGTTCCATTGCTTTCTTATCTATCACCTGTAGGAATTAAGTCAAATAGAATTAATCTTATTTTGGGAACTTCCACAATACCTTTTGACATACCCAGACACACTCATATACCAAAGTCTTCAGAATTTACTGTGTTGAGCGTAAGCCACTCTGTAGCCTTGGTAATAGCTTCGGGATTCAAGGATTACAACTATATGAGAGTTGGCTCCCTGGACATCCCTAGAATTCTTGGAAAGCAAAGGTTATGGAAACATAGGAGTTTAGAGTGAGAAGAGATTATCTGTACCAAACCTCTCATCTTCAGATGAGCAGAGGGAAGTCTGAGAAAGAAAGAGACATGCTCAAGGCATAGGTTCATAGGACCAGGAGCCAGTGACGGCGTTATTACCCCCTGCTCTGTTTTTGAATTGAAGACTGACAAGTTAAGTACTTTACTTACTTTAAAACAACAGTTTTGTGCCTCTTAGGGAAGATATGTCTGATGAGTCAACTTTAAAACAACTTCACTTACTTAGAAAATAAAAATAATTGAATATGTGCCAATATAAAAAGTAGAAAAATGGTAGCTAAACTCTTTCCTGCCGATGTTTTGCTAATCTTTTGCTAATTATATATTGTCCTCGAGCCTCAGTCTCCTCTTTATCTTTAGAGAAATTAAAACTAACAAGTAAAACTGGATTAAGTTTTCTCTGGCATTTACCAATTACCATATAAATACATAAAAACACAAGTTAAGTATGTGTTGACCATTTTCAGACTTATATCATTCCATATAAAAAGTTAGACCATTCTACATGAAAAAATAAACTGTCCTATGTGAATTTCAGTATAATTTTCATTTTAGATATTCCACGTGAATTTCCATACAAGTTTCAAACAAACAAGTTTCTCCAGAGGGGAAAAAAATTATGTTAGTGTGGTATATATATATACCATATATATATACCATATATATATATATGGATAATACACACATATATAAAGAGAGACTCTTCAATTTGACCTACAAATGTAGGACAATATTTTTTAACATGAAATGTTTTAGTTGATCTCAAGTTATATAGATAAATGTCTTGTATGGCTTATAGATAAATATGATAATTATACTACTACTGGTGGTAATCATTGTTCTACTAGTCTCACATGACAAAAAACAGTAAAAACCCTAATGGAAGATAATGATTCAAAAAATTCCATTACACAATGTGGTGTCGCATTACTGTGAGAGTTATTAGTCTCAACTCCAGTGATCTTTACTCACTCTTCATGAACTTCAATCCCTGAATGTCAATTTTTTTCTCACTCTAATCTCTCTCTTTTGACATCTCCAGCTATCCGTAAGACAGATCTAACTACTAGGAAGCTTATGCATCTGCCAGATGACAGCTCGCAACACATGTTAACAGGAAAATGAGAGTGGAACCTGTGACTCATCTTTGTTAACAGTCTCTTACCATTATCCTTAACTGATTACCTTGCTTAATGTTTTACCCTTACTGTCCCTGCCTTATAAAACCTACCTACTTTCATTCTCTCTCTCTCTCTCTCTCTCTCTCTCTCTCTCTCTGTCACACACACACACACACACACACACACACACACACACACACACACGCACTTGCCAGTACTGTTGAGTCTACCTCCTTCCACCTCCAGGTACTTCCTCTGCACATGTCCACTCTTCTCTATGCCCTGAGAAGCTAATCTCTGTTTACTGCAACACCCACATTTCCTTCTCTGTGGTTTCCCATGGGGTTCAGTGTCTGGGGTAACAGACCTCGGCTATAACAGCTTCCTACTATTGAAGCTACTTGGGTGCTTAACCATCCTTTGTTGATATCCGTAGTTCTCTCCACACCCCTGGAAATGATCATTTCAGTAAACTCTCCACTGTTAAGCTTTTTGAAAGTGTCATCTGTTTCCTGCCAAGACTCTAACTGAACTACATATAAACTAACTTGAATTCCTGGTCCCAGTCCATTCCCATCCATTCCAGGGTACTGCTAAAGTAATACAGCTTAGCTGCGAATCTGATTATAGTTCCTCAATGACCTACAATAGCTTTAAAGTTAAAATCCATATCCCTTAGCTTAGCTAGCAAAACCCTCCGTGATTTGATCATATCTATGGATCTAGCCCTCTCTTCCATGCCACTCTTTCCTTCCATAAACAGAAAACTATTTGCTGTTTCTCAATCCATGCCATTCAGTCCTCCTTGCTTTACATTCTGTTTTCCCTTCACAGATTCTTTACTCCCTGTCTTCAGCTAGCTAACCCTTACCTCTTCCAAATTCAGCTCAAATGCCCCTCTTCTGTGCTCTTCCAGTCTCATCGAGATGCCCATTAATATATATTTACCTATTGTATTTTTAACAGACTTGAATAGTCATTATGGATCATTGATTTTGTCCCTCCCTAGCATAAAACATCTCGAGGGCAGGAACGTGATTTATTTTACTACGTAAATCCTAGCTACAAAGCAGAGGAACTTTGGCTGGTTTACCCCTTCCTCCCTGTTAGAGGAGACAAAATAAGGAAGAGTACTCTCTTCTTTTTCTCTCTATCTTGTTTCTGATCACTATTAGAAATGCTCCTGACTATCTTAAAACTCTAATCTAGGGTGTTAAATTCTCAGTATTACTCTACATAATGGAAAAATGATCACTAGTTATTCCTTACAGGCCAGAGTCTAAGAAACAATGGATCTCCTTGAAGGTTATATTCTCAGTAGCCACTCCTCCTCTTACAAGAGCTAAATGGCCTCCTCCAAGGAACATGGCTGAAAACGAGAGTCTGAGTGGAATGAGAGCACATTTGCGACAGAGCTGAATAGCCCAGCCATGAACTAGAAACGTATTTCTCAGTTCCTAGCCTTGAGCATTTTATAGGGTTCTTGTTTGTGTGCGTATTTACCTGTCTTTAAGAGACTAGAGAGTCAAGTTCTAAAAAAAAAAAAACAAAAGACTAGAGAGTCAAGTTCTTAGGAGAAATTGGACATGAGATACTTCAAAAAGACATTGATTCAGTCATTTTTGTCATCATCTTTCTCCACTGCGCTCCTAAATTTAAGGGAAAGGCAGAGACAGGGACACAGTAAAACAGATACACAGAGAGAGAGAGAGAGAGAAATTGATATTCACTAGTAATGCGATATTATTGTCATTTCCTGAATGATGAATCGAATTGCCCAGACGCTCCACTTTTTATAACAAGAGCTTCCCCCACATCAAATGCTTCCCCCTCAGGCAGGAGAGACAGAGACAGTGCAGAGGCGGTTCGGGATTCTAGCCATCACCCCGTTACTTCCACTCAGTCACTTACAGCTCCTCACACTCAAATCACGCACATGGTTTTGGTTTGTAAATCACCATGGTAATAAACACGACATAAATAACTCATAGAGTTCAAAAGAAAAAAAAATCTAACAATGAAAATGAATAATTAGGAAGTAAGGACTTTGTGCGCTAGTTCCAATTAAATTGCTCAGAATAAATAAATACACTTGTGCTTTCTTGAATCTGTGGGTACTCGTCCTCTTTGCCAAGAGAGAATAAGGACAAAATAAGTAATAAGAAGGAAAATGGGTTTATTGATTCAAATATGGTTTTAAAAATAAGACGGTCCAAAGAGTAACAGAGGAAATAGCTATTCAGTGAGTGACACTGTGCACCTTCAAGAAAAACAAGCTAAATGAAAAACGATGTTTAAAAAAAGAAAAAAATTTAAAGAAAAAATTTCCCAACAGGTTAGAGTTAAATATAAAACTAGTGACTAAAGTGGAGATAAACATGCACAAGAAATGGTTAACAATGTTTTGTCAGTTCAACCATGACAATATCAATGTAGGAAAAGTCTTTCTTTCAATATTTTGGACACAGGCTGGTCAAAAAACCAACAGGGGTTTTCACACAGCACCTTAAAAGCCTGTCTTATCCTTGGGGTTTCTGCAGCCAATGAAAGTTTGTCATGATGATGTAATGCTCCTGAGTTGTGTTTCAGCACCGAGTATGTGGTCACCGGGTATCATGCCTGAGAGCTAGGTAAGTTTTTGGATCAAATCTTTCTTTCCAGCCTGTTCTCCTGCTTAAACTAATTCCAGCAGAGAGATCATTTGTTTCTAGTCTATTTTACTATCTCTGAACAATTTTCTTTAAATGTGGGCTGGGTTATTATAGAATTGTAAAGACAGCTGGTAAACAAAATGATGGGATCTGAGAGTCAATTTTCCTCTGTTATTAGTATGAAGGCTTTTACTTCTCAGCAATTTATCATCACCTCAGAGAAAAAGAGCAGCAAACACTGTTACGTATATTTGTTAAGGGAGCTCTGGTCATTTAACAAACAAGTTTTACTAGAGAGAGATTTTCAGGGAGATGGAAAAGATTTCTTTTTAAAGATTAACACTGAATTTGTCTGATGTCATTAAGTGAGCCCCACCGAACTGTAAGGAATGGAATAAAGTTTCAATGTTTATTATAAATAGAGACTATATAGATCCTGTCCTAACAGAGCTTAAACTCAGAGAGAGAGAGAGAGAGAGTGAACATTATTTTTTTAATTTTTAAGTAAGTTAAAAACAATTTTAAAAGGAAAAAGAAAGCCTAAAAATTAGTGGCCCTCAATGGCCTAACAGTTATATGAAGTTAAATAGAGAAAAATTAGATATAAGTAAATGAGACAATTCCAATACATGGATATGCAGATGCTTTAATATATAAACAACTTTTTAAAATTTGGAGTATTTTAAAAATTTGAACTAGACAACCAGCAAAACCAGTGGAAACATAGCTCTTTAGTTTCCCTCTGTGGTACTCTCTGCAGATGTGGAGAATTTAAAGAACTCTTACTGATATCAGTCAAGTTGTGGGTAGTCTAGAAACATGGAGTACAAAAAATAATTATCCAGATAATTCAAGATTTAGGGAAAAACCACCCTCAATATTTATTGCTATTGACAAAAAGAGAAAGAGTGGGGACAAAAGGGAAGAGTAATAACGCAGTACCAGCTACACCGAATTATCCACGTGATTATTCATCTTTCACCCTAACTCTGTCCATATAGATGCTAAGAAAAGCATCTAAAATTAAAAATGTGGAAGATTTATCTTCAGCAATGAGAAACAGCAGAAAATGTCAAGTGTTGTAGAACTTGTAACAAGAAAAATATTTTTTCTTGTTTTGTAGAACCTGATGTCGGATGGGTACTAATGCATGTGTACTTTTATTAAAAACTTCCCAACCTTTCTAGGTTGCAAGCTCCTCCTCTCTGTCTTCAACTGAGTGTAACCATTGCACTTCACTTCCCACTACATCTTCATTCGCTTTCCATTCCAATCAACTGGGCCATCTCCTTCCTTTACCTCCTAGGTGGCAAATAAATACTTTACCCCTTACGTGAAATGATTCTCCCTTCTTGTTCCACAGTTAACTCATTTTTCTCTCAAATTAATAACTGCAATGCCAAATAGTTTATGGTTTTCAAAAATTTATTTAAATGAAAAACTGTATGAACATCATGTAAACATGACTCATTTCCCATTTTTTAACTATGTTTCCATGTCATTGCTTTGGTGCAGTCATTGGTACTAACACTGGGACTTAAGAGAGAAAACTTTGCATTTCAATGGCATCTTATGCTTTGCTTTCTGCACCCTAAGTTCTGAACAGGCAGACAGCACAGTTCCAAGAAGGGCCACAGAGTACTGCTCTAGAATTGAGTGACTGAGTGAGTCGTGCTTCAGTATGACGGATGGAAAGATAAAACATTTCCACAAAAGGAAAATAGTATGGATAAGGTGGAGAATGATATAAGATGACCTGGTTTCTGATACAGAATTTTTTGGCTTTGGGGCCTTAGTCTATGCTGAAAGCCTGTGCCTTTTTCAACAGAGCTGTGAGGCAGCCCACTGTGGCTCTCTAGGCTTGGGCTCCCACGTCCCACGGCACCCAGCTGGAAGTAGAAAGAGGTCACCATGGGGTAGAGTACAACTCACTGGTCTTCCAGGTGGGTCTTGGCAGAGGCCTAGAAGGAATCTACTTGGGGTTCTGCTTCATGTAGGAAACCTCTTTGATCCCTACTCTGAGATGCAGAGTAAGCAGAAAAATTCAGAAATTTTTAAAACAATCTTTTATAAAGGAGATATTGCATAATGAATGACCTTAGACGTGATCTGAGCACTGACAGGGAACAATAACATGCTCTTCTGATTAATCCTGAGGACAGAGTGGGCCTCGGAGAAGGCAATTCAAGGTAGATTGCTTTCTTTTATATACTTATTTTTTAATCTCAAAGTCGATCTCTTTGTATTCATAAGATTACAGTCCAATTCCAGCATTCCTGAAATCAGGAGGATATATCCAAAAGACTACCTGGAGGATCTGTAGGCTGACAAAGTGGATAATCCAGAGAATAAACTACCGGCCGGGAAAAATCTATTATAGTACTCCACTGTATATAATAAAGTAGGTGTTCAGTAAAAGTCATTCAATTTTAAGAACAATCTTTTTTGGAAGTATTTCACTTTCCATTTCACCAAAAAAGTATCTTTTCATTCATAATAGCATCTTCCATGAATAGAAATGTTCTGGGCTCATTTAGTTCTTTATCCTACCTGTTTATTTGTTGGAGAGGTAGGCACACTGGGGTCACTATTAGAAAGAAAGAACGACAGTAGGCAAAGTAAAAAGGAACAGCTGTGTCCTCCAATGTGTATACTGGAAATAGTGTGCTCCGGAGATGCATAGAAAGTGTGGACGTGCGAGCATATGGGAGGAGGAAAGCTAGGAGATCGACAGTCATGCTCAATTATAAATCCACAGCGAAGGTCCATGGGGCACCTGCCATGTGCCAAGCATGAGATGAGATGCTGAGGACACAAAGAAGGAGAAGGAGAAGGCACCATTTGTGTCCTCAAGAGCTTTCAGTTTTCCTTGAATCATTAAGTCTTAAAGAATAGGACAGGTATAGGCCAAGCATAGAAAGGAAGAAGTATGATAAAAGGAAGAATGACCACACATCCCAATTTGCCAAGAAGGGTCCCAGTTTATGCCTCTCGTCCTGGTATAATTATCAATAGTACTTTAGTTCATTTTCAAAAGTGTCCTGGCTTGGCCCTTACTAATGGTGAACCATTCGAAGGTTTAAAGTATGAGTTTAAAGGAGGAGAACTGTGAGCCCACGCAAGAAAATTATGAGGCTTTGACCTGAGGCAGCGATCACGGTGACAGAAAAGAGCAAAGAGCTCTCACTTCCCCTTTTCTTTCAGAAAGAGCTCCCCCACCTTCTCTGGCAGAATTTCTCCTCTCCCTTTGCAAGGTGTCTCTGTGTGTCAGTAAACTGAGGGCTCTTTTCTCCAAGCCAAGGAGTGGGCATGTGACCAATGAACCAATGGGACACTGTCTCCTGGAACTTTGCCCCTTGAGCAGAATGAGGAGGTGGAAGAACAGGGAGGGAGGCCTGGAGATCCTTCGATCCAGCGGTGGTGACTGACAATCCCAACAAATAGTGGCTCCTACTCCTACGGAAACCTCCACAACGCCATGGCCCCTGTCGTCTCTGAGTCAGTTTCTTCAGCCTTCCTTTTATTCTGTAAGTTTTCTCATAGCCATCCAATGAATATCCTTTTAGTTTAAATTAGTTCAGTTTCTGCTGCTCACAACCAGAAAACCTACACTGATAACTATTGTTTTCCATATGCTGTATATGGGGGAGGGGACGAACTAAGAAAAAGCGAGGTGATATACTATCCAACACTTTTTTTTCCACTCTGTGTCTCCACCGTTCTTTCTGTAAGTGAAGTTCATAACATGGTCTCCCTCTATAATGTAGTTCTTTAAAATGCTGTTTCTACTGCATTGTTTATTCTAATCCCCACGTATAAAAATATACATAGAAATGGGGTTTGTAAAAAGATAAGTGTTGATATAGAATTTGGGGGTCCTGCTTCTGCCCCTGAGATTCCAATCACCCAGGATTTCTGTTTCCTTGCTTCTTGTGATGGGTCCAGCACTACCCAGGGACTGCAAACACGAAAGGCTAAGATGTAATTTAAACCAAACCAAAACATTCTCTACAGATAGATCTTTTCTTGGAGGGTATTTGTCATTGAAACGAACCTGGGTGGCTGGCCAGAGTAAGTTTTTCTTTTGGCATTGTTCTCGAGGCATGGAGCGATGCCTCTGCAGTTACCGCACAGCTAGCCACCTAACCCCTGCACCGCACTCTTGCTTCGGGTAGGGGGGACAAATGAAAATTGGGGCGGGCAAGACTATACACTGCGATTGGCTGGATTTTGATGCAGCGTGCACTCTAACGTCCTGAAATATGGAATGCAGGAGTCTCCACAGATGCTCCCTGCTGCAGTTCTTGAAAGGCAGGAACAAATTTAAACTGGGTTTTGTGAAAACAAATGACATCATTCCTGCATACTCTGAAAAGCTGCAGCCCCAGTGAAACATTTTCCCGTTTTCCCCTTTGCTCTTACATGTCTGACTGCAGGGCTTCAGGTTTTTATGCTGCACATTTAACCTGCTAAATCTTACAGGGAATAACCTTTCATCACTTGCCTCTAAAAAGAATCAAATCCAAGAAGAAAATATAGAGGTATGTGAAAGTTCATTTGAAATCACATTTAATCTCCATGTGGCTGTTATCTGAAGACGTGACAGCACGTGGGAAGAATTCAAGTGATCTGAAAGAAACAATAACAGAACGCTGTGTTGGGGACTGTCATCATGGAAATTGTGGCACTGACTTATTTTGGGTGGCCTTTATTGTACAGCGTTCAGTGCTGGTGACTGGGAGAACTGGAATCTCCATTTAGGGATTTTTCTGAGTTCACATTGTTAATTGCAAAAGTAATCAGGGACCTGGTATACTTAAGACCATCGGCTAAGGACTAAATTGAAACACTGTTCTAGATAAACTGTTCCTCACTGTAGAATTCTGCAAAAATAGAATAAAATAAATAAAATATAGGTGAGTCAGCAGAGTTAGTTGATTTTCAGAATACAGCTTAAGAAGCTAGACCCTTAGAAGTGCAACAGTGAATCTTCAACATACCAAAACTTAATGGGAATTAGAAGATAATACTGTTAGTTATTACCCTAAGCCAAAGGATGCCCCAGGAAGTTCCTTACTTGTCAATGTCAGTCTGTAAGAGCAACTGCATGTACGAGACAAGTACAGCGAGAGTCCACCGGTGCTCAAAGCCTACAAGGTTTTCTGAACCCCATTCCAGGAACCCATGCTAACTATTGACTTTCCTCAAACCGGTTTCCAGAGCTAATTCTGACACTAATTTTTCTTTATTGTACATAATTATTAAAATCCTTTGAATTCAGTTTTCCTCAATATTATCATTAGCTGGCAAACAGAAGATTAATCTCAAACTACTAGGATGAATTTTATATAAAAAGCTATGTGAGATGACTTCCAAACTAAGGTCTAGGCAATGATCTCTTCCACTCCTCAAACTTACAGCAATTTATTTAGGAAGCAGAGGCAATTTCTCACTGAAATGTAACCAGCCCAGGGAGAGTCTTAAAGAGAAATGAAGAAACAAGTCCATATGCCCATCTCCACCCCTCATTCCTCAAACATGAATCTTATATCTTTGTCCTTGATTCTCCCTTCCATACAGTCCCTTTGTCCTTCACATTAATACCTTAGAGGTCACCTTTGACAACTCCACTCTTGTTCATGCGTCATGAATTAAACGATGGCTACTGTGTAGACCCAAACAAAGTCATATGCCAGCAATAAAAAACTATCTCTAAAATGGAGATAGACTTACAATTTACTATTCATGAAAGGCAATAGACTATTCGACTACTCAATTAAATGAACATTATTACCAAGGATGATAGCATTTAGGTTTTTTTTTTTTCCCCATTGCCCTCCTCTTCAAATTTCCTTCTCATTCTAAAAGTTTTAGAATATTTTTTCTGCATAATTTCTGCCATTCACTTATCTGAAATGATTGCCATTTTTAAAAGATGGCGTATTAGCTCATCTTAAGAGACTAAAGGTGACTTCCTCTTGCTATAATCATTTTTTTCCATTAGGGATATTTTTTACATGTGGGGAGTCTGCTTTCTAGTTCCCAGCCTGGGAAAAGGAGAAGTGGGAACTTCTCAGAATTTCTCTACTTCTTTCTGAACTTCTAGTAGCCTCTCTTCCTCTTTCTTTTTTTGTCTTATTTCCATCTCTCCTGAACTGCTGGTGCTGAAGAAACAGAGCTAGAGGCTTGGAGTTGCCGTGTCTGCGTCAACAATCCATTGGCCCAAAGATACTTGAGACTTAAAAAAAAAAAGAAAAAGAAGCAGAATATAGGAACACTGATTGAAAATTTCCTAGTGCTATTTCCCATGCTTTGAATTCATTCCCTGGAATGCGTATGCTGAAAGTTTTACATCAAAACTTTCTATGGCAGTTCCTTTCAAACTGTGTCTTATGAGCACTTAAAACTGGGAGAGTTTATAAAAAGGGAAGAAAATATTAGGAGATATTAAGAAATCTAGTGTTTTTGCTTTTGTTGATAATTGCTGTGTAACCTAAGACAAGTTGATATTGTTTAGAATACAGTGGAAATTGCACATTAATTAAATTTGCCCAAAATTTGGTAGAAAAGAACCCCACAATACTGACACAATTGTATATATCCACTCCAATTTACGAGGCAAGCAAACGAAAAGGTATCGGGAAGGCACACATGGGGGTGAAAGAACAGAAAGTCACCGGCCTGAGCTGAATGGCATTGCTGTCCCACTCAGAACTTTCCACTGGCTTCCCATCTTTTCAGAGAAAGCCCCAGTGCCCTTGCAAAGGCCAACATTTCCTTCTGCAGTCTGCTCCTCCTTCCTGTGTGACTGCCACTTCCTTCCTCTTCTTCTTGTTCATTCAATTTCAGCCACGCTAACCTCCCTGCTGATTATTGAATAGTCCAAGCACATAGCCTGAGGACCTTTGCATAAACTAATTCCCATACCTAGGACAGCATTATTCCAGATGGCTACATGGGAGCTCCTATGTTTCCTTCAGATCTCTCAAATACCATGCCTTCCCTGACAGCATTATATAATATAAACTAGCAGCCTCCACTAGCAGTCAACAGTACTTGCTAATTCCAGTATTTTTGATCTCTAATAACTTTCTTTATTTTACACAGCACATATAAACATCTGACATCTCACATATATTTGTTGATTTGTTTATTATCTGTCGTCCCCACTGGAAGGCAAACTCCATCAGGGAGTTTTATTCACTGCTATATCCCCATTGTCTACAACAATGCCCAGCACAAAGAAAGGACTCCGCAAATATTTGTTGAATAAACAAATGAAGAATAAATGCACTTCCAATTTTTAAATCCTAACATAATTTCATATTTCTAAGACCTTCTTATTTATTTTATCTTTAGAGAAAAATCATATTTAACTTTGTTCCTGAATCTTAAATCAGTGAAGTTGTAATGAGACATATTTGACATTAATGTATATATCCAAAGTTTTTTTTTATATTTAATATTATACGTTGATGTTATCAACACTTTTTCAAATATAATCCTGTTTTATTCTTTCATTATTTTACATACTGCTCTTCTCTCTTCTTTCCTTGCGTTAGAACTAAGACAGCAGTGCTCACTGGTCTTTCAGTAAACTCACGCAGCAATTTCCTTGATTGGTTTCAATCTGTTTCCTTTGGCTCTGACATGGAAGGTTATCCTCCGATTTCTTCTTCACTGTTAATGTTTTCCCCATTCCCTTCATGTCTCTGAAGCCCTTAAAACCATGAGCTGGTCTTTCTCAACTGCTTTCTCTAATTTCTGTCTGCCATGGTCCTACTTATCTACTGCATTGCCTTGTCTATTCCTGCTGGGAATTCTGCTCTTTGAGGTTGCTCCAACTGTAATCTTTGGACAAACACAGAACCCTCATGAAACTGAATTCTTGTGAAGCCATGTGAGCCCAGGAGTCCCTGATTTCGATTAATCATGTCAAAAATGTGCTTCAAAACAAACCAGCTTGTTCCCTTTCATAGCAGTAATAAGTTGAGAAGCAGGAATATGTCAAAGACAGAGCTAAAGGTTAATCTGTTTTCCCATGATTCTGTATTTTTATGCTTTTCATTCTTAATCATAAAGCTCTTTTTATAGAGCTTTAAATTTTTAAAGAATTTAGGACATTATACTTCTCCATCCTTTGTAACGTCACCAACTACCACTTGTTAGTAAAATCCTGCCATTTCAGCCTCTTGTTTTACTTTACCCCTGACTCCCGTATGGTTCTGGGATCTATATGGAAACACTACTGCCCCATGGCACTTTCTGCAGTAATGGAGATGTTCTACACCCACACAATACAGAAAGCACTAGCCACATGTGACGATTCAGCATTTAAAACAAGGCTAGTACAATTGAGAAACAATTTTTTAATTTCCAGAAGGGCATCTTTAATGAAGGTAAATTTCTCCTACCAAACATGGAAAAAGTAGATGACACCTGCCCAATTTTATAATCTACGTCTATATCCACATCCAACCCCATATCCTTTTCTTCTCTTGGTCACGCATTTTATTACTTTCAATGTCTTTCAGGAAAATTTCTTAGAATAGTATTAAGATGCTTCAAAACTACTTTGACAGCCAACTTTCAGATGTCTGTAATGAGAGGATATGTTTATCAATAATAGAACAAAACCAGGACTTCACATTGATTTGGGGCTTAAAATTTTCTACGTTGACTCTGCTGCAATAATAAAATACACTTCATTTTATTACTCTTGATCATACTAGAGAGATACTTATAAACCATGATTTCCAGATAGAAAGATTCAGAAGAGGAAAAGACAGTGATATAGAGAACTTGATAACCTGACTTCTGAAATATCACAAATGTTTGATAAATAAAATTTAAATTCTCCCATTTCCATCAATGGATTCTTACTTGTGATAATTTGACAGTACTTGAAAATTAACAGTGTTCTTGGCAATAATTTGGAGAAAATATAAAATTTCAAGCTTATCCAAATGAATTCACTCAACTTAGAATATGTTTAAAATGCTGTATAGAATGTATTTTGATTCTTAAATTTTCTATCTTTACAATTACAGAAATCCCTCTATATCATGGGTCATGCCAGAGTTTTATTTATCTTTATCTCTTTGTATTTTTAGGTAATACAAAGTTTTATTTATCTTTATCCCTTTGTATTTTTTTGGCACTCTCTAGACCAGCAGTCCCCAATCTTTTTGGCAACAGGGTCTGGTTTCATGGAAGACAATTTTTCTGCAGAATGAGGTTGGGGGGCATGGTTTCGGGATGATTCAAGCACATTACGTTTATTGTGTAAACCTCTCTGGTAATGATAATCTGTATTTGCAGCCACTCCCCAGGGCTAGCATCACCACCTCAGCTCCACCTCAGACCATCAGACATTAGGTTCTAATAAGGAGCGCACAACCTAGATCCCTCACATGCACAATTTACGGTAGGGTTCACATTCCTATGAGAATCTAATATTGCCACTGATCTGACAGGAGGTGGAGCTTATGCAGTGATGCCAGCAATGGGGAGCGGCTGTAAATACAAATGAAGCTTCACTAGCTCAGCGGCTGCTCACCTCCTGCTATGTAGCCTGGTACCTAAAAGCACCAACAGGTACCAGTTTGCAGCCCAGGGGGTTGGGGACTGCAGCTCTAGACATCAAGTCTGCACAAAGTTGCTACAATGGTGCTACATCAGTGAATACGAGACGTTAGCCCCCAGCTAGGCAAAATCTGTCAAAAGCCGAGGGGGCGAAATACAGTTGCCCTGAGCACCAAAGGGCCTATAGACACTTCAGGTTTGCATTTCATTCTGCAGATTACTATTTTTGAGATACTTCCTGAACCAAACAAATTAAAAATACAGCAACTATATTATATTATCCCGAGTGTCATAATACATGGTGACATATTAAAGGTTCTGAGAAGTCCAATAGCAGTGAAATCTGTTGGCTTTTTAAAAACTACGTTTCCTTGTGTATTTGGCCTTAAGACACTATTTTCTCACCTGACATCACATAATAGCCCATGGAACTAGCTCCAGGGAATACATTTAGAGAAATTCTGTCTGGATATTAAGTAATTTCAGGGAACAAAATCCTGTCTCCAAATAATCTAGCATATTCCAGATCTCAATAGGTTCAGCAGATACAGAAATCCTGTAGATCCAACAGAATGCCAGCCATGTCCAGGTATGAGAGGTTTGTAAGAGATTGATAAGATAAATGAATGACTGAATAAATGAATGACTTCCACTGTGTATTCCCAGAGTCCCCCTTGAAAACTTTTGTAACAGTTTACAGTTGCTTTTCTAAGAGGCTTCAAACATATTTGGGACCATAATTGCTCAACAAGCTACAAATTTGTCATTAATCATAGGTGCAATTAGCTATACTGTTATTCACTCTATCTGTAGGCTCTTGTAGAGAGGAGTTCCCTGCTGACAATATCTGGAGAGTCTGTTACAGATAGCAGTTTCCAGGATAGACTAACACATAGCAGTTAGCATGATTTTCCTGGATGTTAGCTTCGTTTCTTTGGGACTAGAACTCTGTTATGTGATTTGATCAAGGAAATTATCTGTGTAACAATCTCCTATCCCACTATCATAGGGCGAAAATGAAAAATATTTTTGAAGGTCGAAAAGGCATCATTAACATAGTTTTCCATCAGGAACAAGATTGCTTCATGCCTTCTTCAAAACAAATAATGAATAAAAATGAAAGGCTATACGAGGTGTCCAGATCTTAGAGTTTTACAGTTCTGAGTTATATTTTATCTACCTAATAACTACTGTCTCCAAACCACTTAAATATGTGACTCTCACAGAGAGTGCCTTTATCTGCTTCACAAATTTTTTTCTCTAGTAAAGATCTTTATTCATGCTTTTAATCTACATTTAAGAAGAAGTTGAAACCAGGCTGTAGCAGCAGATTGCATTAGATAGTACTGTATAGAAGATAAATTTTAGAGCCTGAAAGATATACGTTCAAATCCCTTCTCTAACAACTGTAAACTGTGTATCCACATAAGGCTATTTAGCTTTTCTGAATGTCAGTTTCCCAATCTGTGAAATGGGTATTATAGCACCTACAACAAAGAAAAATTGAGGGAATTAGAAAAGATAGTGTTTGCAAAGCATTTAAAAGTAGTCCTGGAAAATAATAAAAATGTGCTAGAAAATGAGGATTAGAACTCTAGGGTACTATTTTTTGTCTAAGAAAGCACTCAGAATTATTTTTCTCTATATATGGTGTCTAGAATATAATCTTTGAGCATCCATTTCTTTAAACTGTATATCATATTGATTTCATTCTTTTATGAAACAAACACTTGAGTCACTAAGATTGAGAAACAAGGGAAGTCCATGCCACTGAGAGGTCACAATCAAGTTGGAGCAACAGCCACGCCACAAGCACAAATCCTAGCAACACATCCTAACAGCTCATCATAGCAATTACATTTTGAGAGAGTCATAATCACAGTGGTTTGGGAGGACAGGAAGGGTGTGACAAATTCTGTACAAGTAGGAAGGTTTGGGCTTCTTAGGGAAGAGAGTGAATCCAAGAGGATTTTCTGGGTAGAGTAGAGCAGGAAGGGTCTTCCAGCAGATGTGTTGGGAAATGAGATGTTCAGCAAGGCTGGAGAGTGCATATGTGTGGCTTATAGGGAGTGGAGGCAGGGCAAGAAGAAAAGGTTCAAGAGCATCCACGTAACAGGTTGGAAAAGGCAGAATTGGTCAGACTGGAAAGAAAAGGGGTAGGGAGTAATTATGTTATTAAATATCTACTATGAATGGCATAGTCCTAGGTGTTTTTACCTACACTGTTTCATCTAAATCATATGACAACACTATGAAATAAGTAGCAGTATCTCCATTTTGCAGATGAGGAAAGTGTACCTCTCAGAAGTTAAGAAATCTGCCCAAAGTGACATAAAAAGGAATTGAAGGAGTTTGGATTACCCTAAGTTTTTCAAGGGACAGAGCCTATGCCAACCTCTATTTTAAGCGAGGGGAACCAGCAGGGGTCTTTAATCAAGAAAATGAGCTTATTGAAAAAAAAATTTTTTTGAAAGGAAAATAAGGAGACAGAATATAAAATGATAGATTGGAGGCAGGTGAGGCTGGGTCTTGGGAGATAAATTGGAGGTTCTTGTAGCTTTGCAGGGGAAAGATGAGGAGGGCCTCAGCTGAGGCAGCTTCCGTAGAAATGACCAAAGAGAAACATTTCTTAGACTCAGAAGGCTTGGTTACCCACTGCATGTGCATAGACCACAGAGCAGAATCTCTGAGCCCAGATGCAATAGAATGTGTATAGGAGAATAGTAAACAACCTCCTTAAAAATTTTTGTGTTAATTTGGGATAGCAAAACCAAACCCATGCCATTTTATCATCTAAATCTGTGTTACTCAAAGTGTGGTCCACAGACCAGCATATGGCTACACCTAGAAGTTTGCTGGAAATGTCGAATTTCATGTCCCACTTTGACATTCTGGAACAATCTGCATTTTAATAAGATTCCCATGATTGTTGGGTGATTATATATGCTTTAAAGTTTAAGAAGCACTAATCCAAGAGAACTTAAATTGAGGGTAGTGGAGGAGGAAGATGTGAGAGGAGATGGCCAATTTAAAAAAAAAAAAAAGAGCTCTAAACTCAGAATTTCAACCATGAATTATAAGCTTTCAAAAGCATTCCGGCTAGCAATAATTTTATTTTCATATTATTTTTACTATGTTAAGAAGTTTCTAGAAAAAGAAGCAGCTACAGGTGCTGACATGGCCAAGATGTAAAAGGCAGATGCTCCTTCAAATTCAATATTTTATAAAAGACTGCCAAATCCAAGCTGTAACAGAATGATTAGGAAGCATTTGAACTGCTCATTTGGAGTGTCAGCAGGGATAATGCTTACATAAGCTGTATGCCATCTCATATTGTCCTTCAGCTACTGGGAAAATAGAAATATGAAAGAGAGTGTATTTTATCATCATGATTGAGAGAGGGACAGAGCAGAAACAATCTTAAAATATTCCCTGAAACTTCAATCAGTTCATTTAATACATGTGTGTATTGTTTGTGTGGGTGTGTGTAATGTTGAGACTGTCTTAAATGCTTGAATTTCCTATTACTTCCTGGCTTTACTGTTCTGCTTTCTAATTGTTATTGATTCAAAGTCTTTGAGTTGCGCACAGGGATTCATGAGAATCAGAATCAGAACCACCATGTATAGGTTTGGGGGAGCCTAGAGGAAAAAAAAACGGTAGAACTTGGAGAGGGTCCTACCAGCTAAAAATCTTCACCCAGGATTTGCCCTCGAATCCCTGCCAGACCACTGGCTCAGTTTCACTTCATCTCATCTACACCAATGAGCACTGGCATCCTTCGTGTAAAGAATACTGAGACTATACAGTCTCATTGCCTCATCATTTGATCCTCTACATGTGATGGGCGAATTGAAATATTTCTTCTTGGCTCAGTAAGCTTGTGTACATCCTAAACTTTGGTATGAGGCAAGGGATATTCAGATCCCCTCTCTGGTCACTGCACCCATGTCGCTGTGGTGTCACTGTCCTGAAGAACTTAGTGTTTCCATTGCTGCCTTCATCATCATTGTCCATTAACAATGATTTTTGAGAACTTGCTATATTCAAGTACTTTTCTAGGCTCTGGGGCACAGAGGTGAACAAAGCCAGTGCTCCCATGAACCTGGTATTCAAATGAATAAAAAAAATGGCATAAAGTAATATCTAGTAGCAATGAGTGGCCATGGAAAAACATAACATGGAGTTATGGGAAAGAAAGCAATAGGGAAGCCTTTTAAGCAGGGTGTTAAGTCATATTTCTCTTGTTGATATTTGAGCTAAGACATGACGAAAGTGAGAAAGATAGACTTGAAAGGGGAAACATTCCAGGCAAGGGGAATTGCGAAGGCAAAGTCCTTTAGCAGACTTTGTTAGGAGGAAGTCACGAGAAGGTCAGCATGGCTGAAGTTGAGTGAGACAGAGGAAGAATAGCAGGAAATGGCCAGCCAGGGGCCAGATTATGTAGATTCTTGAAGGTCCTTAAGCTCGTAATAGGTTTAAAATCACAAATGAACAAACAGAAAGTCTTTCATTTACTGAGTCAAGCACTACACTAATAAAACACATACACATTACACAGCCTAATCCTCACAATATTCCTATACATGAGTATCATCATTATCCTTCAAGAAAACTGAGTCTTAGAAAGATTAATTGCCATGATTAAGGTCACACAGCTACTAAGTGTTGGAACTGGGAGATTTGAACCCAAGTCTGTCTGACACCAGAGGCCATGGTAGTCAACACCCTTCTGTCACTATAGACACACCTCTTGAATCAAAAGTTACATGCACTTTGTTGGTGGAAATACTGTGAAGTTCAAGTACAGAAGATGTGGCTCTAGGTCCTTCTAACTTTAATAGAACAATAGAATTCTTATTCTCTTTACCACAATTAAATTTTATTTTTAGTTTCATTTTTTCTCATGCTCAACACAGGATATGTCTCATTGAATGTTCAAAGTCCACAATGATCTAGTACAAGCATTTATATAAGGTATAAAATAATTGAGTTTCTATAATGTCTAGCTAACCTGTTATCAGACTCTGCAGACGAAAAGCCATGACACACAGCTGAAAAGACATTTTAATTTTCGAAAACAGTTGATGTTAGCTACTGAATTTGAGATACAAATATTCAAAATATTTGGTACTTTCTACTTATTCCTAATTTATGCCATCTCTGCTAATTTGTGCACCTGTTTTTCCAGATTTCTCTCATAATATATATATATACCCGGCCGGGGAGGTCTGTTCTGTAACACGTATCCCTTCTCATCTCATTCTCCGGCACAAGAACCCTTTCTAGTCTCCCTCTGCGCATCAAAATCTAGCTGTCCCTTCAGTGCCCTGCCCTTCTCACTGGAGCATTTAATACACTGTCCCGCCTGTGGAATGGATTAAGCTTCACTGTATGTGTTCTGCTTCACCAGCTGACTAGGGACAGCTTGACTTTGTCTTCTGTGTCTCCGAGGACATGACTTTGCTCGAAGAGCCTTGTTTGGGGTCTCACTTGACATCATAGATTATGAGACTTTTTGAGCCTCAGCTTAAGACCACTATCGACATTTATTTTTGGCTCCCCAACCACAATTTTATCCTGTGCTGACCAGAAGATTTCTTTCAATCCGAACTCACACACAACCATCACCTTCAATACAAGGTAGTATGGTTTTCAAACCTGTTTGCAGGAATTTCCTCAGAAAAGCCCAGGAATTTGAGTGATCTAAGGCACACATTTTAATGACACAAAAACCTAATTGATTTAAAAACAAAACCTACTTAGGACAAAAATAAACCAGGTGTTCAAATGATGGACATAATTGAAACTCGGACTTGGGGAGGGAGGTGGGGGCAAGGGCAACATATGTAACAGAAACATCTGTACCCCCATAATATGCTGAAATAAA
>CAUYSK010093060.1:0-10624 GCA_963575035.1 Avahi laniger
TTTTTCCCCATTCAGTATGATGTTGGCTGTGGGTTTGTCATATACGGCTTTCATAATATTGAGGTATGTTCCATCTATGTCTATTTTGTTAAGAGTTATTATCATAAAAGCATACTGAATTTTGTCAAATGCCTTTTCTGCATCTATTGAGAGGCTCATATGATCTTTGTTTGACTGTTGAGAGAGAAGCCTTCTGAGTTCCAAAAGCCTGATTCGTGCATTTAAAACTGTGACCGGAAGAGCACTGAATGTCAAGAGACCACATGATTTAAAAGCAGGGATTCCTATTCCCTAACGGAAATAAAAAATCCTTAGGGGAAAAAGTAAAATTAGTGGGAGGACTTCTGTTTTCAATTGTAGCACATATACAGTTTAAAAGTCATCACTCCTGTCCTTAAAACAAGAAAAAAGCTGAACAAATTAAAAATCAATGACTCTTCTTGGACCTATCTGAGAGCTGAAGTTTGATGGCAGATTATCACCTGCAAATCTGGAGAGACAGATTGAGTCTACAGAGTCATGGCAGAAGTCATTCAGTTGGAGCAGAAGCAACTGCAGCAGAACCCACTGGAGGCTGAGTTTGGACTAGTTCAATAGTGAGAAACTCCTGCAGAATTCAGGCTGAGGGGGCCCCTTGTACTTTCATGAATTGTATCTTCAGGGAACTCAGCAGGTTTTCACAGTGAAGAGTCAAGAGAAATCCTGTTGTTGCCCTGGCAGGTGGAGGGCAAAGGTAAGAAGACCAGGGGAGAGAAAGTAAACTGAGAAAGGTGAGGCACCCAGAGTGTTTTTTATAGGGAAGACTAGTCTTCAGGGGAAGATTTTATCAGAGCCTTTTCCCACCTGGGGAAGGGCATTTCATAACTCCACACCCTTCTTGCCTTCCTGTCTCACCTCAGCTGGGGGTGGAGGTTGGGGGAGTAAGTAACGCTTGTACAGGTCACAACGCAGGGACACAGACCCAGTAAGAGACTGAGATTTAACCATAAGATTAAGATAGAATGCACGTACTCCCCCACACATTACCCTGTATCATCAGGGCTCTAGTATAACCGCAGTGGATTATAGGTAAAAGAAATGCAAAGGCAGACCCTATCTGAGAAAAAGCACAGAGGGAAGACCAAAGATTAGAGCAAAGACAAAAACCAGGGATATTAGAGGAGCCTGAAGCCTCTTATACCTACAGCTACAACAGACATTAAACACAGCCTAACTCTTAGTCTAGAAACCTATAAAACTAAAGGGATATTTACCTCAGTTCCTATTACCCAATACACCATGCCCAAATTTTAACCAAAACTTCAAGGCATGCTAAAAGGGATAGAAAAATCACACAATAAATGCATTGTGCCGTAACAAATACGCATCAACAACAGATTCAGATATAATGCAGATTTTGAAATTATCAGACAAGGAATGCAAAATAACTATGATTAATATGCTAAGGATTCTAATGGGAAAAAATTCAAGAAAAAGTGGATGATATATACAGATTGAAACAGTAAGAAAGAATTGAAAGAAAATGTTAGAAATAAAAAACAGTGTAACAGAAATAAAGAATGTCTTTGATGGCTCATCAGTAGATTTGACATGGTTGAAGAAAGCATCAGTGAGCTTAAAGATAGGGTAACAGGAACTTCCCAAACCATAATGCAAAGAGTTAAATGAATTATAATGACATATTATAACATCTGAGAACTGTGGGGCAATTTCAAAAAGTGCAACATATACATAATTGGAATATCAGAAG
Organism: Avahi laniger; assembly: GCA_963575035.1. Lineage (NCBI taxonomy): Eukaryota > Metazoa > Chordata > Mammalia > Primates > Indriidae > Avahi > Avahi laniger. The sequence goes on from CAUYSK010093060.1 coordinate 1,751, forward strand.
AAGAAGAAAAAAGAAGGAATGGAGCAAAAGAAATAATGGAAGTCACAATGGCTGAGAATTTTCCAAAATTAGTGACAGTCACCAAACCACAGATCCAGGAAGCTGAAGGAAGAGCAAGCAGGATAAATACCAAAAAAATCTATACCTGGACATATCATAATCAAACTTCAAAAAATTCAAAGAGAAAGAGAAAAGCAGCAGAGGAAAAAGATATCTTACCTATAGAGAAACAAGGATGAGAATTATAGTGAACTTCTGATCAGAAACCATGCAAGCAAGACAGTGGAGTGAAATATTAATATTTAAAGTGTTCAAAGAAAACATCACCAACCTGGGATTATATAGTCAGTGAAATTATCCTTCAAAAGTTAAGAAGAAATAAAAACTTTCTCAGACAAACAAAAACTGAGGGAATTATTTGCCTGCAGACCTGCCCTCCAAGAAATGTTGAAAGAAGTTCTTCAGGGAGAAGGAAAAATTATATAGGTTAGAAATTCAGATCTTCATAAAGAAGGTAAGAGTGTCAAAGAAGGAATAAATTAAGACATAACAAAATCATTTATTTTCCTTAATTGTAATTGATATAAAAGTATATTTATATATAATTGGGTGATCATAGCGTATGGATAAGTGAAATGAATGACAACAGCATTATAAGGGATGGGAGGAGGAAGTGGAAGTTCTCTGTTTTAAGGTACTCATAGGGACACTGACCCACACTACACATCTTCATGCAGTATAGAGTTGAGGGTGGACTTACATTTACTTAAAATATATATTTCAAATTCTAGGAAAATCACTAAAATTTTTAAAAAGAAGTATAATTGATATGCCAGGAGGGGAAACAAAATGGAATCATATCAAAATTGGTGGAAAGCAAAGAAAACATAGATGTTGGTGGTCTTTGAGAAGGAGCCCTATGCCTGGTGCTTTGTCCAGCCCCAAAATGAATTCCAAAGAAGGAAGAGGATAGAAATCCCAACATAATCGGGAGCAGAGGAACATGACCTCTCCATGTCCCTCTCCCCTCCCACTTCCCCAGTAAAGTCCATAGAAATGGCAACATTTCTGGAGCAGAAGTGACCACATGGTAGCATGAGATGCTGCTAGGTTTCCAGAGTGACCAGGGTGGTGTAGGCAGCAGCGGAATGGCCCCTATGTCCCCTTAGAGGGTCATGTAAGTGGCAGAGAGTTTTCCTGTGGACATGACAAGGTCTTGAAGTCACAAGGAAGGTCACAGGTGTGACTTGCAAGGACCCACCACTAAAGATCAGTCCTGGGAACCAGGACTTCTCAGTGGATGTCAGCACGGGAGATTGACAACACTGAACACCAGATGGCCCCACCCCATCCCCCTTGCCAGGTGAAGGTCAGGATCCTGGAAGCCTGCCTGAGACACAGGTGCAACCCTGGAGAAAGGGAGAGAAGATGATTCTACATTGACATTAAATTTCCATCCTCTTTTGGAATGGAAACTCAAAAAAGTAATCCAGGTCAGATGTAGAAAAGGTAAAAGCACACTTTTCTAGCTGAGTTAGTGTGCTGAAATTCACACCTCACACACTTCCAGTGAATTAGAGATTTATGAATACAGCATACATCCATGTGGAACATACGTGGTGAAGCTTTTCTCTTGCACTCAGACTGCAGGCTGGGCTTGTTGCTTAGAGCATCCAGGGATGCCTGTAACCGATTAATCTGCAGCCCTCCCGGAACCCTCAGGCTGGGGACCAGCATTTTACAGGGTGCAAACTGCTTTTTCATCTATAGCAACTCCTGCAAGGAGTGCTTTGTAAATGTCTCACAGGTGATCCTTTGCAGAAGTCTTGAATACACAAAGCAGTGTAGAGGATCCAGAAAGATTTGGAAACCTGGGGATTCTCTTATTCCTTCAGGCAGAGCGCCTGCTGCCTGAAGTAGGTCAAGTGTTTGGAGATCTGAGTTCCAGTTCTGTCTCCGTGCTTAACTTTGCCTTGAGCCAGCCACACTTTCTTGAACCTGATTGTCCTCATACTGAAAGTGGAGGTGTTAATAACCTAATTTGGTGTTTTTGTTTCTTTATTTGTACCTGCAAAGACGCAATTTGGTCCATCCTTGGGGGAGACGGACCATCTGAGATAGAATGGAAACCTGTCCTTTATCCTTTTAGAAATGTGCACCTGAATTTGTTTTTCCCCGGACCACGTGATCCACAGTATTGGCACTAGCTTGGGCATCTGGGCTGAGGGCTGATGAAGCCGTACTCATGCTAACCCCACTTAGTGCCTGCTTCTGGGCAAGCCCTGAGAGCAGGCAGAGCTCAGGGTTGAGGGTCATTTGTGGGCGAGTGTCCGCTGCACAAGAGCTGACATTGCTCCTCTGAAAGAAGTGGATTAAATACATCATACGGAGAGCCCTTTACTCCTGCCAGTTCCGCAGTGCTGCGCCCGTGTTCAGAGTCACCATCCGCATGAGAAGCACCGCGGCCTGGGATAAGGAGCATGGGCACCAGGCTCTGACAGACTGGCATCCACCCCTTCTCTGCTGCTTGCTGGACTGAGATGTTGAGTCTTAGTTTTTGCATCTGTAAAATGGAAATAATAGCAGTCCCCACCTCATGAGGTTGGCGTGAATGAAATAGAACATTGAATGAGAGGTTCCTGCTGCCTCCGAGTTCAGCAGAGACCGACAGGTAGTGAACAATACAATAGATGCCAAGTTCCTCCGCATCCTAAAGCAAGCGGCTGGCCCTTTGCAGGACCTGTTAACAGATTCTGACGGCTGCAGGGACTTTAGCCTGAGAAGTTTGCAAGTGAGAGGGGTCAGGGCCCCCCGGAGGATGTGCAAAGAGGGCTGAGTGGAGTGTGCATGGGGCAGAGTGGGAGGGCTCCACCCAGGATGAATGGGGGCCCATGCAGGGGAGCCCGACAGGGAGTTCAGAATTCTGATATTATGCTGAACCAGACTTTTTAAAACCTGCCCAGTTGCGTGGGGAGGAGGTGAGACAAACCCGAGCCCCGGACTCCACGCTCTAGTGCTCCCTCGCTCCTCAACCCACCCGGCATGGCAAAGGCCGTCTCAGGCAAGGAAAAACAGCTGCTCCCCACGCCTGCCCGACAGGCGGGCGTGACTAAGCGGGAGCGTCCTGTCCGGTCTCCGCCTCATTCTGTCACCGCCCTCACCTCTACGCCAGGTGGCGGACCGCTGCACAACAGGACCCGCAATGCTTTTAAGCGTCAAGGAAATTGTTCCAATTCCTTTTAAAAACAGAAGGAAAAAAATGACCTTTTAGGTAGAAGGAAATGTTTTAATATAGGATATTAATATATTTGTCTTTATGCCAATACAGTTATAACACATAATTTTTAATTTTGTTTTCATGACCGTACAAAGGTAAAATGCCCAGGACCCAGGAGAGTCACAGTGCAGCCTGCCTCTGCGGATTCTGACCACAAATGCCCAGTAGAAATGCTACTGCAGGCCTGGAGGAGATGTCAGTCAGGTGGGAAGGGGACTCAGATTTATCTCAATCCACCCCAGTCCCAGATGCCTGAGATGGGCTTTGAAAATGGCGCAAGGTGCAACAGAACAGAAAAAGCTAAGGAGCTAAGAAGGTAAAATTGGGCCAGAGATGGAATTATGGTAGAAAAATATATACCCAAATATCTTGCTCTGAGCTTCCTGGTAGCCAAAAGGAAGAGAGAATTCTAGTCTTACAGGAGGCCCATAGCGTGGCACTAAAGGCTCAGAATTCAGAGAAAAAGTGCTGGAGGAGACAGTGGCAGGTAATCAGCTGTGGGGCTTGTGGCCGCCCAGGAGCAGGAAACCATTGCTTTCCTGCTTTCTGAGGAATATCATCAAACTCCTCAGCACAGCGCAGCGTCGCGACCACCAGGTCCCTGCCCACGTGTCCAGTCTCACCTCCCACTGTGTGCTCTCTCACTCAAGATTCCAGCCGCCGACCTTGGTTCAGTTCCGGAGGCTTTGTGCCCGGAGTGCTGTCTACCTGACAAGCTCTTCCCTCTGATCTTGTCCTTCAGATCTCACCTCCAAGGTCAAATTTTCCAAGAGGTCCCCCTGACCTCCTAGCTGGCAGTTCCCCCACACCCTCTTCTCACTCTGGCATTGCCTCCCTTTACTCTCTTCATAACGATTATTAAACTCTGAAATTGCTGATTGACTCCTTGATGTTATCTGTCTACCCACTAGAGCGGAAGCTCCTTAAGACCTTTGCTGTCTTATTTTCTTTCACATCTATGTGCGTTCTTCGTTTCCACATTCTTCTTTGTGGAACGCAGCATTGGTGCAGTCAATGATTATGGAATGCTAGGTGTGTTGTGCACTGACGGTGACGTGTTGCAGCACAAGTTTGCAGCTGCCACTTTGGGAGTAGGAGCAGGGACACAGCAGAATTCTTCCGTGTAATACTGCATACAAGAATTTACAGTCCCCAGGAGTCCTGAGGAAAGGAGCAGAAGGGAGCATGCACATATTTTTCTTCTATTTACAGGCTACGATTTCCCTCTATGACCAGAGAGAACGTTTTCCCACTGGGCCCTTTTACAGGATATCTCTGTGGTGAAGGGACTTTCTCACCAAAAAAAAAAAAAAATCATCTCTCAGTTGAACCCCGACATCCCCAGGCAGGACTCTAACAGTGACTGATTCAGGAGAAAACACCAAGTGGCCGCCACACTTCTGCAGAAATGCTATTTCCTGTGAGTCACTTCCTCTGACTATATTGTAAACTCTGTAAAATATTGAAAACCTGGTTGAGTCAGTCTTGCTCAGAGTGTATTTGACCCACAGCCTCTTTGGATCCAAGTTTTCGACTTGATGAGCCGCCCTGAATGCAGCTATATTTAGGCCTCTGCATGCTAATGTTTCTGTTTGGTGCTAAGCCCCAAGGAGCAATTCCAAGCGCATCTCCTGTGTGCCCGTCTCCATGGAAACAGTTCTCCCGCTTTGCATGCCAGCCTGAGGAATGAGGAACAGCATTAGTGCCACTTTCTTCCTCTCTGTGACTGACATGGAATCTGAGTTTTGCTGTGTCAAACAGGCCCAGCCGGGTCTCTGCTTCCAATCTTCGGAAGGAAGTCAGTTTGACTTGAGATGGGTCAGGGAGGAACAAGCTGCGTACACATCTCCTCACCTCGCTTTTCCAGTTTGGGCATCTTTGTCTTCCATGTCCTTAGTTTGTGTGCTTTATAAAGCTGGGATAATCAGGCGCACAGAATCTTCATTCCAAATAAAGGCATCCAGTCGGGGAGGGGGAAGGAAGGAATGATAGACACAAAATTGTCAACTGTGGTGACCTCTAGGGAGGATGTGAGTCCAGGGCCCGGGGCAGGGGACTTTCACGTTTGTTTTTGTATTATTTGAATTTTTTTCAACAGTGTTCTTGGAATACTTCTGTAATTAAGTAAAGCAAAAAGATTTTTGTTTTTTATATATCTGTAGAGACGGGGTCTCTGTCTCCCGAGTTGGAGCGCAGAGGCAGGATCATAGCTCGTGCAGCCTCAAACTCCTGGGCTCAGCGATCCTCCTGCCTCCCCCTGGTGAGTAGCGGGACTACAGGTACATACCACCACGCCTGGTTAATTTAGTTTTCATTTTTTTGAAGAGACAAGAGTCTAGCTATGTTTCCCAGGCTTAGGATTTATTTTTAAAGCACGCTGTGTTGCTGATCCATGTATGCTACCTTCATTCGTTTCAATTGGTCCACACAGTTTCAGCTCAGTTATCTGGGATCCTGGAGAAGTCACAGAAGCCTATGGGCAGAATTCAAGCACATTTTCAAAACCAACAGCAAAAGCCTTCATTTGTTTCCACAGCCTCATCCCCCATGCTCCATAACCTCAAGTTTGGCCAGGCCAGACTCATTTAAATTTAATTTTTCTTTTCATCAAAGGTATAATCGTGCATCATTTAAAGGGTCAAATAGCACTACAAGGCTCATAGTATTTTAAAAAATAGAATAAAATAAAATGAAAAATAAAAAGGAAACAGTCCATTGCTCTGCCCTCTTTATTCCAAATTTCTGCTTTCCAAGGGAAATAATTTTCCATGGTGTTCGCATTTAACTCCATATTTCTAAGAAATAAGTTTCTATTGCTGATTCTTAAAGTTCGGGTTTTAGACATTGTGCATGGACTTGCTCCAGTGGGAGGTGATGAGGACTAAGTTCTTACACACTCTCCACTTCAACACGTACCTCTTCTCCACCCGCCTTCCAATGAGGTTTTATGGTAGTTTTTGGTTACAACAAATATTCTGTGTGCACATTATTATGATCATATAAATATTATCCACAGCAGAGCCTTGAATGATTGTATTTTCTTTTCAACCTACTTGGTTTCTCTGGGATTGTTTTATTTTTTCATGTGCTTACTTTATTATAATGCTTACCATTAATTCATGAATGAACTCTCTGACAGAGGCATGTATCACCTCTCAATACCTTCACCTGCATCAAGAATTTTATTGGTTTCATCCTTTTGTGATGCCGTCTCAGTAGGAGGCCCTTCCTCCTGCTGCTGCCTGGACAGATTGCTGTTCCATCCTGCTGCGTGATTGTGTAAAAGTTGTCGGATTCGAAACGGAGTCTCTAGAGTCAAACCCTGGAGAACACGGAGCTGGGCAAGGGCATGAAGGGAGGGCCGCCACGCGCGATTTGCGCGATAACAGGAACTGTCACGAGAAACTTCCTAACTGCAGCTTGCAGTTTGGAAAGCCGCAGTCATGAGTCACACAAGGACTGCTAGCTGCTTATACGGGGACACTTGCCTGACACACGGTTTACAAGCCCAGTCCACAAAGGCCTGACTGCAAATCCAAGATTACAAATCCTACTTGGCAACCACTGACACTCACCGATCAAAATTCTCCAGCTCTTGTAAGATGCTGCCAGTGCCAACGAACTCTCTTTTAAAACAACGTGCATAACCTCCGCTTTCCCTGATAAAACCCTAACCTTTTCCTTTGTAATCTGGACATCCTGGAAGCCACCCTGGTGGCCACCCTGGTCTCTATATAGGTCCTGGATTGCAATCCTACTTTAAAACCTTTTTACTTAGAGATTCATCTCTTTACATTTCTTACGCTGACATAGTGCAGTGTCAGAAGTGGGGTCCACAGCAGACTCTCCTTGCAGAGATCGGAGGCCCCCAGAGCTACACGTGGGCCGCTGGAGCACCCTCTCCGCTTCCCTGGGTCACCCGCCGTCCTTTTTTTTTTCTCGGCCCCAGTGAGTCTCTCTCAGATGGAACTCTGCTTCTCCGGTTTTTTTTTTTGGTTTGAGTTCTCCATTTTTAATTGGAATTTGGTTGATGAGGAGCCTTTTCCCTCTGGTTTATGAGGAATTTTCTCCCTCCCGTGTCTGAGGCCTCCCGTTAAAGAAGGCTTTGTGGTCCTCCCTGGTGAGTGCGCCCTTTGGTTCACTTTGCACACTTGGTTTTTTATTTTGGCTTTCACATGTTCAGACTTGTGCCAATGCGCCTTGATAAATTTATTCACAATATGGGCTCTCGAAGTTCAGAGAAACGCCACGATAGTGCCCCCTTCTAGGGCTCCAGCCGATGACATGTTCAAACATTATGGGGGGTATTACAGTTCCCCAAGATTATTTATCTCGGCACTAAATTGGAAGGCCAGGGCTATGAGATCAAACAGCTTGAAAGGAACATATGTCTTAACTGAGATCTCCAGGCTCCGAAATGCACTCAGGACTGCAAGATTGCCTCTCTGCAAAATACTGTCTCAAAGCTAGCTTTTCTCTCCAGAGCCTTCCCTTCTCTTTCCCATATCTCCTCCTCTTTATTCTGCTCTTAGCTAAACTCCTTTCTCCAAAACTCCTCAGCTGTTCTGGCATATTGACTATTTAAGTAGAGACACTCGACAAACGGCAGGTACAAAAAAAATCATTTGGACCTTGGCGCTGCTTCTGAAAAGCAGAAGATGAAATTTCCACGTGAAAGATGCCTGCCCTATGCTGCTAGAAAAGGCAGCCGTCTTATCTTCGAGGATGAGAAGGTGAGACAGAGAATACTGTACCGATCTTATTAGAGTAACTCGAATCTTTTAAACCTCCTCATGTAATTTGGCCATATTTTCGCAGCTAACTATTCTTTGTCCAATACAGTATATTGCTAACTCACTCCGACAGCTTCTTTGGGGGCTCCATGTCCTTGGGAGGGCTTTTATGCCACATAAAACTTGTATTATGTTTTATTTTCTCTTGTTAATCTATCTGATGTTAATTTAATTTTCAAACCCAGCCAGGTCCCTGAAAGGCTGGTACCTCAACTCACTCCAGGGCTAACAAACAGGGCCCTAAAAGACCTGAAAAAAGCAAGCAATATTATTAAATACATATGTTCAAAAATTGTGGCCTATTCCTTGTACACAGTTTTTTAAACCAGTTGACAAATTACAAGCTTGCATTTCTTAAAACTAAACGGAAAACCTGCTTTATCCAAAATTTGGTCTATAGCCTTCATAAGATCACCTATCAGGACAAATGAAGAATCGTAAAAGTTAAACCTTGTCCCATTTTGTTGGAACTAAAATTTGGAACCAACCGTCTTCTTATAAATGAATGAATTTATGTTACTGTGTTCTACCTATGACTAAATTTTTTAAAGTAAAGACTGTTGGCTGGGCACAGTGGCTCATACCTGTAATCCTAGCTCTCTGGGAGGCCGAGGCGGGCGGATTATTTGAGCTCAGGAGTTCGAAACCAGCCTGAGCAAGAGTGAGATCCCATCTCTACTAAAATTAGAAAGAAATTAATTGGACAACTAAAAATATATAGAAAAAATTAGCCGGGCATGGTGGCGCATGCCTGTAGTCCCAGCTACTCGGGAGGCTGAGGCAAAAGGATTGCTTGAGCCCAGG
>CAUYSK010093062.1:0-55803 GCA_963575035.1 Avahi laniger
ACATAAAGTAGCTGAATGAATTAAGAAAATGAGAGCCAACTATATGTTGTATGCAAGAAACCCACTTCACCTATAAAGATACACATAGACTGAAAATAAAGGGATGGAAAAAGATATTCCATGCAAATGGAAACCAAAAAAGAGCAAGAGTAGCAATTCTTCATTCTTCTATCACATAAAAAAGATGTCAAGATAAAAACTGTAAAAAGAGACAGAGAAGGTCATTATATAATGATAAAGGGGTCAATTCAGCAAGAGGATATAACAATTCTAAACATATATGTACCCAACAATGGAGCACCCAAATATATAAAGCAAATATTATCAGAGATAAAGAGAAATGGATTTATTTCTGCATTCTATATTCTGTTCCAAAGGTCTATGTGTCTGATTTGATTTTTGTATATGGTGAGAGATAATGATCTAGTTTCATTCTTCTGCATGCGGATGTCCCATTTTCCCAGCACCATTTATTGAAGTGACTGTTCTTTCCCCACTGTATGTTCTTGGAACCTTTGTCAAAGATAAGTTCACAAGAACATACAGTGGGGAATCAAACCAAAATGGATTAAAGACTGAAATCTAAGGCCAGAAACTATGAAACTATTAAAAGAAAACATTGGGGAAATACTTTAGGACATTGGTCTGGGCATGGACTTCTTGAGTAATACCTTCAAAACATGGGCAACCAAAATAAAATTGAACAAATGGGATCACATCAATCTAAAAAGCTTCTGTACAGCAAAGGAAATAATGAACAAAGTGAAGAGACAACTCGCAGAATGGGAAAAAACATTTGCAAACTACCCATCTGACAAGGGATTAATAGCTATAACATATAAGGAGCTCCAACTACTCAATAGGACAAAAAATAGATAATCCAATTAAAAATGGGCAAAGAATGTGAACAGACATTTCTCAAAAGATGATGTACAAATGACCAATTTGTACATGAAAAAATGCTCACACCATTAGTCATCAGAGAAATGCAAATCAAAACTACAATGAAATATCATCTCACATCAGTTAAAATGGCTTTTATCCAAAATACAAGCAATAATGAATGCTGGTTAGAATGTGGAGAAAGGGGAACCCTTGTACACTATTGGAGGGAATGTAAATTAGTGCAACCACTTTGGAGAACAGTACAGAAGTTCCTCACAAAACTAAAAGTAGAACTACCATATGACCCTGCGATCCCACGACTGCTGAGTATACAAAGAAAGGAAATTCAGTATATGGAAAAGGTATCTGCACTCCCATGTTTATTGCAGTACTATTCACAATAGCCAAGATTTGGAATCAATCCAAGTGTCCATCAACAGATGAATGGATAAAAAAATTGTGGTACATACACACAATGGAATGTATTTAGCCAGAAAAAGAATGAAGTTCTGCCATTTGCAACAACATGGATGGAACCAGAGAACATTATGTTAAGTGAAATAAGCCAAGCACAGAAAGACAAATCTCACATGCTCTCCCTCATATGAGCTAGCTAAATATTAAGACAATTGATCTAGTGGAGACAGAGAGTAGAATGATGGTTACCAGAGACTGGGAATGGTAGCCGGGAGTGGGTGATAAAGTGGGGATGATTAATGGGTGCAAAAATAGATAAATAGAATGAACAATATTTGATAGCACAACAAAGTGACTATAATCAACAATAATTTAGGGTATATTTTAAAATAACTGAAAAAGTAACATTGGAATTTTCCTAACACAAAGAAATGTTGAATGCTGGAGGTGATGGATACTCTATTTTTATTTATTTACATTTTATGCCTGTATCAAAACATCACATGTACCTTAAAAGATATACAACTATTCTGTACCCATAATAATTAAAAATTAAAACAAAATGTCCAAAAAAAAAGTTAAGAAAATTTACCTAGTGCCGATTTAAAAAAAAAGAAAGAAAGAAACAAACAAACAAACAAAAAAACAAAGGCATGACCTGGAATTGATATACATCATTTCCACTCATGTACCATTGACTGGAACTCAGTCATGTTACCCCATCTAACTGCAAAATATTGGGAACTATATTCCTGTCAAGAAGATAACTTGGATATTGACAGCATTAGCATAGTCTTTGTCATCTCTGTGAGGAAATCTAACAAATAAATTCTATTTCTTTGCATTTTACTGCTTTTTTCAATTTTTCCCCCAGTAACTATGTATTAAAAGAGAAAAAAATGCATGATTAGAAGCCCTCAAAGTTCAAAAAAAAGGTATTCCTTTAATTTCTACAACATAAATTTACACTGTCTGAAATATTTCCTTGGACATTTAAAAGGTTAAATTGGGTTCAGGCAAGAGTTGCTTCTTGCAAGATTCCCTTATTAACATCATAAAAAGAAATCCAGTGTAATATGAAATGTGCTTTGATTCAGCTGATAGAATCCATACACCTAAATAGCATTGAGAAGTATATTGATTCCCCCACATATTCATCAAATATTGGTTAATAAACTAGGATGTTGAGCAATCTAACTTTAAATCATACTTTTCGTAGAAAGAGATGGAGAGGTGGAAATGTTTGAGACCAGATTGCTGAACCTCAAAGTCTTTTCTATCAGCACCCTTTCTATAGTTCATTGCTCCCAAATTGCCTTTATCCTTGACCACATCAGCCCTCTTCTTAGCTGAGTGTAGAGAAGAATTAGAGAGAGAGGATGCTGGAGAAATACCTTGGCCTCTTTTTTCAATCCCTCCCTGCAATGTCCAGAGATCAGCATTTTCCCTGGATAATATTGAAAATGTTGTCTCCCAAAATGTCAGGGTGATGGCAATATCTCCATCCATTGGTCCATCATCCATCTTTCCTTCCTTTCATCTATTCACCTAACCAACCACTTATCCAAGAAACATTGAGATTCTGCAGTGACCCAGGAACCATGCCTACCAGAGAGTTGGTACACTGACAGAAATTCTTCCTATTTGCTCTTGAACAGCCACTTTAGATGCAAGATCTGCTCAAATCCCAGATTGAAAGTAATATTATTTTGTAGTACTCGAGGATCGACCTACACTGCCTGTTGGTCACCTTCCTTTTATTGTACATGTCTGCCTCAAATCTCTCCTTCTCAAGTTCTGAAAAGTGTAGCATAGCAGTTAAAAAATATATATATATATATCGAGCTAAGACCAGCAGGTCTACCACAGGCAATTACTACTCAAAACAATGGAGCTTGCAAAGAGGGTGTCTCCAAAAGACTCTAACAGCCACAGCCAGCCCATAACCCACAATGTATTAAAATACGGGGATAAAAGAGCCTCAGTGAACACAGGGTGTGGGAGCCATTGATTTTGCCATCTCTTGCCTCTCAGGCTGGTGGAGTATTGACAGAGGAACCGCAGGAGTCATACTGCTGTGCTAGCAGAAGAGCTGGTCTCCTCCTCATTGGACCGGCTCACACATGGTCTCTCTGTGCTCATTAGAGTCTGCTTTCACAGGTTCACGAGGATCCTTCATTCCCACGTTGCTTAAGGAAAACGTGTCTAGAACAAAAGTCCTAAAGAAGAAATTGTACTAACAATTCATTTTATTCTATAATACTCAAGTTAAAATTAGGAAAGTCACATTTACTGCCCTTCTCTGTTTATAAGATTGAGAAACACAGATTGCTATTACATATCATCCTTTGATCATTAGCATTTCATAATCATTAACATTTCATTACCCTTTTTTCTTCTCGGTGCAAAATGTCACTAGAAACACATGCGAAATATTTAGGAATCCTGTATAAAAACATGTAAAAGAACATGAAAAATATTAGTGTTTAAGGGTAAGAGGGAAAGAAAAAACCTCTTAAAATGTCTTGTTAGTTTCCAATTAGGATTTTTAGCTCTTGGTTAAATGCTCAAATCAATCTTGCCTAATAGAATGGAATTTGCCATCCTCCACCCTCACCTAGTCTTTCACATCTCCCATTTGCATTCGCGTATTTTTGTGGTTGGTTGTGTTTGTAGAGCCAGGAGAATCAGGACACAGGGTTTTATTATATGTGTTTGGGATTATTGGATCAACCACTCTGTCATATATCAAAGCAGAGAACATTGGATTTTCTAAATTGTCTGGTTTTAAAATAGATCAAATTTTCTAGATGTTTTGATAACTCTCGCCTTTTTCTAAGAGACGCAGGGGTTTGCTCACTGTATAGATATGCTGATGGCTTTATTGAGTGCACACAGTAAGTGATGCACTATACAAAAAAGTTACTTTAGATTCAGTCCCTGACCAGCAGGTTCATCGCCTTTGCTTAGTACTGGCACTTAAAAGGAAACAAGATTAATTGTGCTTTTACCAAAACCTAATTGCTATGGTATGATGGAAAGAAAATTTAAAAATTTTTTTTCTCTTTGATCAGCATTTCTTCTTGGTGATAATTTTGACCATGCAATGAGAAATAAAGGTTCCTATCTTATGAAAGCATTTTTATGCTATAAATATGCCCATTTAAAGTGAGGAAGTGCTCTTTGGGACTAGAATTAACCAGATGGTATTTGAGGCCAGGATCAATGTGTACTATTTGAGGGTGGTGCTTCTCAGTGAGATCTGAGTTACGTGGGAGATCACTGTCCAGGCATTTACTCCCCCAAAAGGGTCTGATCTGCCTCACAGTATCAGTTTCTAATAACAATAACAAGTGAACTGTATTTATAAACTGCTCTGGAAAACTCACACAAATCCCTGTCGGAGCTGAGAGACTTGAATATAAATAATTGGCACTTTCTGGCAATGGTTTGGATTAAAGGGCAATGTTAATTCTCCTTCAGAATTTTATACATTTTCTCATCATCTCCTTATTCCCCTGAGATGCAAAGAAAAGTCTAGTCATTAGAAGATGCAGATTCATCTTTCCTTTTTACCTTTGGTTCAAAAATAAGTATTCACAGTTCTCCTCTGAACCAACCTGGCTTACTTTGGCTTATGTTTTTATTTGCTCTTTTCTCCCCAGCTTTGCCTTCTTTGTGCCTGTTTTTCCCTTTCCGCCTCTTCTGAGTCATATGTTGACATAACTCGGTGTGAAGCCCGGGGTTTGAAGAGACACAGACACTGAGTCCAGGTACACGGAGATTTTTGTCTGATAACGCCACAACACTCTGCCTGCAAACTTCCTACACTGGAGACATAATATTTTCAAACAGCAATTTGCCAAGCAGGTTGGCTGTGAGGGTGCCAGCCTGCAGAGCTTGTCGGTTAGGACGCCTCTCTACTCCTCTTGATTCTTGGGCTTCTTTCTCACTTTAGCCACACTAATAAATATAGCTTTTTTTTTGAAGTGGAGAGTCTAGATTATTCTCCCACAGGCTTTTTAAAAATAGACTGCTTGATTTTTGATGAAATACTACTCAAAATTCATCTTGGAAAGGAAAGCTTTTCAAATTTTGAGCTATTTGAGTCTGAGGTGCTATGACATCTTTTTGATCATTTGATAACTTTAATTCCTTTCTTTCTTAATGCTTCACAATTCAGAAGTTACATGTGCCTAGTGCCACTGTTCATATTTGATGTTTTCAAATGTAAACGAGGGTGGCTCTTCTATGCTTAATTAAATCTCTTCTCCCCCAAGTCCACGCCTACATTTTTACTAAGCTTTTTCTATTCCGTTTACAGCTGATGTGTGTAGATATTATATAGAATGAATGAGAGAGAAAGAAATATAACAGGGGGAAAAAAAAGGATGCAAAGAGAAGAACAAAGTGAATGACTAGCAAAGACAATTAAAAGGAGGTGAGAATCAGAGTAATAGGTAGAAAAATTTAAAAGGAAATGGAATAAGATTCCTACTTCAAAATACGGAAGATTTTGCTAGGTAGAGTTAGACAACGTGGCTTCTTTCATGAAATAAAACAAGTGAAACTGGTAAGTTTTCATAAAGAAATAACCTGTATTTTAACACTGGCAAGATATATGTGACTAAGGAAGAACCTAAGGAGTTACACACACACACACACACACACTCACACACTCACACTCACACTCAGACTCACCCCGCCCCTGGCAGTGAGATTTGATGATCAACATTTAATGTGTAAAAACAAGAAGTTTCAAAGATAATGATTCACAGTCAGCAGAGTCTCTTTGTCTTTGATTTAGACCAGACAATGTCTGATATTTAGCTTTAAACATGTCTTAAGAACCTTTTTAGGTGTGGTCTTGCTGAAGCCAAGAACTTAAGGCAAAAGCAGACATGATTTCTCCTTGGTAATGTTCATGCTACTTTAGCACCAAAACACACCCAACATCTGTGGTCTACGGGAGGAAACACCTCATGGTGACTTAACTTTAAATAGACAGATGGATGAATAGATGGGACTTTCTCTTACTCAGCACTGGTCAGATTTTTACAAGAAAGTGCTTTCCAGTTTGGGGCTCCACATCTTAAGAGAACTCTAAAATTTGGAAAGAATTGAGAAGAGACTATGAATGTTGATGAGAGGGTTGGAAATTGAAACTTAGAAAAAAGAGTTAAAGAAATTGGAATTGCTTATCTTGGAGAAGAAAAGAAAAGTAACCTAATAACAGTCTTCCCATTTTTGAAGGTATATAATATACATGATGATTCCCAGCTGTTTTCCTCCTCCATCAAAGAGTACCAGAGGCCAAGTTCTCACTGCATACATAACATATAAGGAAAAGCTTGCTGTGTGTGGTGGTGGCGGTGTTAGAAAGATAACCTGTTAACCATTGACTTTGTCAAAACTTTTCTGGAGTTATTTAAATATTGAATGGTTTTTTGGTCTCATATTTTCTGGGGATTGGAACATAATATTTATATTTATGCCATAGTTCTTCATGTAGCATCATGATTTATAAGTCTGTAAGAACTGAAACATATTTTAAGGGAATAAGTGTAGATAACGGTCCAAGATTCATAGATTCTACAGTCTGCTTTCCACGAATAAGTGGAGTCAAGATAGGAGATATGATTTCCACGGGGACCCTAGATATAAACTTTTTCACATGATGTTTTCTTTCTTAGAAAAATATTGCTGATAATTGACTTTAGATGTAAACAGTGTGATGCTCTGATTTCTTAGAAAATTATTTTTGCTAATGTAAGGAAAAGCAAAATCAATTGTATAAGTGTGTGTGCACAAAATATACAATGATACTAAAATTATATGAATACTAAGAGCCTCAGTTAGAATTTTATTGGTAAAAAAAGAAAAATCCAAGACCTTTTCCTTGTCTGTATTTTTTAAAATTCCAACTGACTGAGTTAATTCTTCTGGCTGATCTCCAAGTAGATACGCATTTATGCACAGATCTTTGTGTGAACCAATATGGTTTAAATATTCCTCATTTTCCCAGCCAATAAAGTAAACTTGTCAATTCAATAATAATAATAAAGATATCTATCTGTTCTCTAAGTTGCTGGTCTTATTGGTTATTTGGTTACCTCAATGAAAAAATAAAGCACATCTAATTCTTTGACAACTTTCTATTTTTTTGTGGTGCTAGTCTCATAGAAACACAGTTTCACTGTTTATCTGCATTTTAAACTCTGATACAATGCATCACATGGTTTAGATGGAATATCAATTATCCCCTAATGCTAGCAAAAGTGGGATTAAATATTGTACTTAACAAAAATAGCATTATATGGTTTTCATGAGACAGTGCTATATTTATATTTTTCTGGTTTTTATCATACAAATGCATATATTCTGGTTTCAGTTTCTACTCTCTCCACTAGGAGTAATTCTTTATGCTGAGCAGGCCTTAATTTGTTCACATAATTCTCTGTGAGTGGGCACAGAGAGCTTTGCTTTTCAAACTTAGACAGAAAACAAATCATCTGCTATGGAAATGTGGTATTAATAATCTCCAGTGGAAATATACCAATACCAAAGCCTTTCAGATTAAATTATAAAAGGAAAGGTTTTGATTTTGGTCTTTCGCATTTTATTCTAGGAGAAGAACAGTGTTTAATACAACAGTGGCTCTGCTTAGAGGGTGCCTTTTAAAAGCTGTTTAATTTGGGGGAAGAAAAAAGTGTTTTTAAACTTTATTAGAACATTTTCAAATATTCAGAAAAGCAAATGAAATGGCGTAATGAATCCTCATCACCTGCCATTCAACAATTATCAGCATTCTCCATTCCTGTTTTACCTACCTTTCCTTAAAAAAACAAAAAAACCCTTCAATAGGGTTTAAATGCATTTAAACATCCTTTGGGAATCTGTGATATTTTTGTCAGTATCCAAAATATGAGCATCTTTATTACTCAGTTTACCTACACTTTTTATGCTGACTAACATTTTGTTTCAGAATACTGGGTATATTCGTTTCCAATGGCTGCTATAACCAGCGACCACAAACTTAGGGGCTTAAAACAACACAAATTTATTATATTACAGTTCTGGAGATCAGAAGTCTGAAATGGGTCTCATTGGGCTAGAAACGAGGTGTTCACAGGGCTGTGTTAACTTCCAGAGGCTCTAGGGAGAATCTGTTTTCTTGCTACTTCCAGCTTTTAGAAGCTTTCTGCATTCCCTGGCTAATGGCCACCTCCATCTTCAAAACTAGCAGTTGTCAGTTGAGTCTTGTTCACATAGGGTCACTCTAACCCTCTCTCTTCTGTCTCCCTTTTTCGCTTATAAAGACCCTTCTGATTACATTGGACACTCCTGGAGAAGCTTCCCGTCTCTAGGTCAGCTGATTAACAACCTTAATTCCATCTGCAACCATCATTTGCCTTTGCCATGTAACCTAACATATTCATAGGTTCTGGACATTGGGGTACGGACATTTTTGGGAGCCATTATTTTGCCTACCACATGGGGTATATTTTACATTGATTCACAAATACACATTGAAGTCTTTCATATTAAATATATAAAGTAGATTTAATATTATAGAGAAAAAGTAGAGGCATTTTGCCAAATCCTATCGGTTGGGTCTATATCTAATTCTGTGGCCTGATTATCCTTTAACTCACTGTTCAATCTGAATAAACACAGTAGTAATTATCATCTCACAGTTGGGAGAGTAAAGTCAAAAACAGCAACAACAAAAATGACCATGCAACAGATCAACCGCAGAGAAAACAATTTACACAGATGGACTGGGCCTCCTATCCTGGAATCTTAACATTACCATCTATATATTTATTTATCCTAGAGTATGTCTGTAGCTCTGTTGCGTAGGAGATACCTCAACCATCTGAAATGGTGGGTACTTTGTGTCTAGATTCTCAACTTTGTCTTCCACAGACTGCTCCAGGCCCCCATGCCACACCCAAACCCTCAGTTTCCTTCCATTTTGTTCCCTAACATTGTGTTTGGTGGGGAGGCCTCTTAGATTTGTCTCACAGTGAAGAGGAATATTGTGATTTCACTGTTGCCACCAGCTGCAAAACTGTAGACGGAGAGACTACAGATGTGGAGCAGATGTGCATAATGATCATTTAAAAATTTCTGTGTAGAGCTCTCATAAAAAAGTAACTGCAGTAAATGTATGTTTGGTGCTGACATTCTATTCTATTACTTAAACAAAATCATTAACTTATTTGAACTGTATAATCTATTTTTTACATTGTACTGAAAGCTATTTATTACTACATTATTTCTCTTAAGCTTGGGAGGATGATAGCTTTGCCCTCCCTCCAAATTTAGGACTAATTGGTTTACCTTTTTCTTTTTCTGTTCTAGATGGATTTGTTCCAAAAGGATGGGGAGACTCCGTCCTTGAAAGGGACATGTCCTATGGAGGCAGGATGAGATTTAGAATCAGGTGAAATCCCAGTCCAGCCACTTGAGCTAGTTAATTTTTCTAAGTCTGCATTTCTTGTTTGCAAAATGGGGCTAACAGTAAACTTCATAAGGTTGGTGCGAGAAAATGCTGGGATAATTGTAGAAAGCAGCTAGTGCAGTGTCTGGTGCATCAAAAGTCTGTTCCCTTCCCCTTTTGTGGAGGAGGAGGCCATGCCACTACAAGAACACTTTTAGGTCCACATACTTCCATTTTAAAATAAAATTAGTTTTCTATTTGTATATAGTATGTGAAAATGTCTGGATAGACTTTCACAAAATTTGGAAGATATTGTTTATAAAAGTCTGATTTAGAACTTGGGTTATGTAGCATATCATAAAAATCACTTTAGGAGATCCTGGGGAACCTCAAAGAATCAGGCAGTGATAATCCAATAACTGAAAGTATGGTTTAATAAGGGGCCCAAATAAATGCCATTCAGGAGAGACCTGTCATATTTAGTAACATACCATAAATGGAAAATAATGAGACATTGGTTTCAAATAACGAAGCATTGATCCCCAAATTGAAAACCGCAAGGGTAGGTGCTTTACAAAGCAGATGTGATTTGTGACCAAATTGCCTCTCACATGGGCACTTTGTGGATTTCTCTGGACAAAGTGCAATTCGAATCTACTTTTTCATAAATAATGGTTCCTGAGTCATTCAAACAGCCCAGGGTAGCCAGCGAGGGGTGTGTTCTCTCTTCAAGTTCTCCACCATCTGTAAGTCACAGAGCCACGTCTGAGATTCTTCTGCATGGGCCACAGAGCCCTTCCTCTGCTCATGGGAAGAAATGCAGTATGCGGAGTCCAGAAGTATGTCTTCTAGGGGAAGAGGAGACACAGAAACAGAAACTACCCAAGAAAAATATACTGACTAAACCAGAAGACAGAGCAGAAAACATTTTCTGATAAGGCAAGGGATAATAACTTGGTGAGAATTACATACGCAATCAAATAGTTATTTCCAAGGGCCAGGAAAAGACAAGCATTATATGTGTTGGAGGGAATTGGAGTCTCAGATTTATTAACATGGATTTGAGGGTTTAGGGTTATTTGTGTTTGTGGTAAAGAGCTCAGACAAGAAGTCTTTGTTTACTGCCTGAAGATTTAATAAGTCAATTTGTTTCCTGTCTTCTATCTCATCCACAGACAATATCTTCTTAAATAGGATACTAGATTGGTTGCATGGAGTTAAACAAATGTGGAGTAGGAAAATCATCTCATTGAAATAGATTTTGGGGTGTAAGTCCTAACTCACAGGAACATTAGCAAATTTTCAGAGTAAATATTTAAGGCAAGATGTAAAGCCATGTAAGGCAAGTCCACTAGAAGGCCACCTCCCAATTCAAGAAGAAAATGGGTTGAATGAGCCAAATAAATAGTGAGTATTACTTAGACGCATACTCATGTATAATCAAAATTTAGAAACAGAGGGTGGTTCTGAATTTGACTTGGCTTTAGATAAAACACAAAACAGGAAAGAACGAGAGTCATCTGTTCTAGAAAGGTAGGCTGGCTACAATTCCGTGGATAAGACAATTTCATAAGCAAAGATTTTGAAAGAATATAAGAGAGGAAATTGCAATAGCAGAAGAGGAAGTGAGAAAAGCATTTCACAAGAATTTCAGAAAAACCAGGGTCGAAATTCAGTCACAATCTGGCAGGTTTCAGGAGGAGGCGGGAAGTAGCCATAGGATAGAGTGGAGGGAAGCGAGAGAGGTCCAAGTCCGAGGTACCTCACAGACTTCTGCTGAGCCAGCAAATCTTCCTCCTGAATTGAGGAAGAGCAGAACTGGGGCTCCTGGAGAGGTGCATTTGTGTAAAAATGTTTTTGATTTCTGATGCCTAACGCTGGATTTTTGATGTAACTCAAGTCTGAGAGAAGGCAGACAGAAAAAAAAAGCAGCAATGAATAGTTTGCCTCTTATTTAAACCCTGTTATGAAAATAAAGTATTTGTTTTATCTATAATTCCTATGTGTCACTGATACACTCAAACAGGTTGTCAATGTGGCAGAAAGTGGGACGAGAGAAGAGAGAGTGAATGTTCTTAGGCTGTGGTTCTGTGGAAATCAGGGAGGGGCGCTGCTCACCTTGTCAGGCAGCAGGCTCTTAAGGGGCCAAAGGGTTGGGCTGGGGTGATCTTTCTGGGATAATAGTGACCATTTGTTAATGTATTCATAGACCGTATCTGATGATTAACATACGTTATTTCTTTAATCCTAGAATGATGTCATATAACTCCCATTTCTAGTTAAGCAACTAAGGCTTAGACATAGTAAGTAACTGACCATGTGGCTAGGAGTGATGAAGATAGAATGTGTATTTAGTTCTGTCAGATCCAAAATAAATATTTTTCAACTATGTACCCTTCCCACATTGCAGTTTTTAAGTCTTGTGTATTATTGAATGTGTACTTCACCAAAATCAAGTGTAATACAGAAATGTATTTCAGTTTAATTTGTAGGGTATCTACTATTTCATATATTCACATCATTGCACCCTTCAATGTGTAAAAGTAATGAAGTTAAATACAAATCATAGCCCAGCATATTTTGCTATCTTGGGTCAGTCCTGCAGTTCTGTTGTTACGGCAAGTGTCAGTGACCGATCCCAGGGGAATAACCGAGCGGCACGCAGAGAGTTGGAGAGTCAGAAAGTGTTATTGCCGGCGGCCCAGATTGAGGTCAAGCCTCCCAAAATCGGAGCACCTTTTCTGGGATTTTGTCAGGTTTTATACATTTTCTGGGGGGTTACTTTTAATAAATCACACACAGGTACAAATGATTAACCAATTAGCAAAAAGACTTAAAAGTTATCCAATAAACAGTAATTCTTATAAGTAGTAGAATCATGATAGGCCTATAACAAACACCATAATCATGACAGGCTTGCAGTTTTGTTCAGCTTTGCTCAACTGCTCTGTGGTTTATTAGCTTGTCACACTGACAGGTGTCAGTGTCTACTTGCTGCTTTGTGGTTTTAAGCAGAACTGGCACAGAAATTTCCCTAACACTATCCCATGTTGGCATAGTGCCCTTTCACCAAGTCTGAAGGACATGAGCACTATTCAGGAAAATCTAGCTCTAGGGAGTTGCCCCCTTCATTTTTAGTTTCTCTCAAAAATTACTTGCTTCTCTCTTGTAATAAGTGATGAAGCACCTCCTTTCTGCTGATTCCTGCATTGAATGTGAAATCGAAGAATTCCATGATACAGCAAACTTTGGAAAATCAGAAACATCAAATATCTTAAAAGTCAACGAATACGACCTGCAGAGGCTGTTCATTGGATGTGATTCAGCCACACGTATTTCTGGCTGGTGCAGATTTTTCGCCCTTTGGATGAAAACTTTCTATTTTTTCAACTTTGATTACGTTGGTGTCAGCGTACATGTGATTTAAACCCAGTGGGCATCTGCCAGCCTTTTCCTTGCATCCATCTGGTGAATGGGAAAAAGTTTGGTTTCAGGCAACTCTACGCTTATTCAAAAGACTACGGAGACATTGAGAATGGGAGAAGGAAAATCTCCATTACGTATTTTTACTCTTTTTTTGATTAATTTTCCATCAGAGTGCTTAAAAACGCTCTGAGATGGCATATGAAATGAGGACAAGAAAAAGCCAGAGGCCTTCGGGTAACCTGTGTGCTCTTCTCATGACTAGCTCTGCGATAAAGAGAACGAGAGGCTCATCCTCTGCACCTTCTTCTGTCTTCTGGTCTCTCCCTCCCAGGCAACTGCCTTCTTGCTGTTCAGAGCCCCTACCCTCTGGCTCAGCCTCAGGAACTGCATTTCTTTTGGGTAAATGTCCCACGCTCCAGAACTTGATCTTTTCTCTTTGCTGTACTGACATGTAACTGTCCTGCTTTCTCAAAACCTAGTTAAGGGACTAATCTGTTCAGCTATTCAATCCATTAAACTAATTGTGTAAAACTGTCAATGAGTGATAGAGGCTTTCGGGGACTCCTCCTTCTGGATACCACTGGTGGTCTGCTAAAACTGCAGTCCCCAAGCCCAGGTCCACAGCCTGTTAGAGACCAGGCTGCAGAGCCCTGAGGCCCCCTTTACTCACCCCGCCTTCCATGGAAAAACTGCCTTCAGTGAAAAGGGAAGGGGAGGGAGCCCCCACACAGCAGGAGGTGAGTGGAGGGCAAGCAAGGGAAGTTTCATCTTCATCTGTATTTACAGCTGCTCCCATAGCCCATATTGCCACCTGAGCTCCACCTCCTCCCCCACCCCCACGTCCATGAAAAAATTGTCTTCCATGAAACCGGTCCCTCGTTTCAAAAAGGTTGGGGATGCTGTCCTAAAATGCCTAACACAAATGAATGACTCTCCAGCTAGAAGCCACCCAGGCTGCTGAAAGAGAAGTTCTTGGTCTAGTGTATGTTCTTGGCACTGCTTACACAACAACTTCCTCAAGCCTGTTACTCTGCCTGAGTATAGACTAAAGGAACCATTCAGAGCCCACAAAATAAATAAATAAATAAATAAACAAACAAACAAGTGATTCTGAGATTAGGGTCTAGGGCTAGAGTATGGAGGACATATTAGCCCTGAATCCAGCCAGCACATGGGAGTGGCTGACACAGACACCCAGAAAACAAAGCAGAGACTATGACTTCCTAGCATTGGGTGCAGTCAGTCTGATGACTTGACTTCCAGGATCTATTTATTTATTTATTCATTCTTTTATTCTTTCATTCTTTTCCATTTTCTGTGCAACTATTATGGGTTAGTCATATGTGGTTAAATGCACTAACAGCTCTGTCATTTCCACAGCTGGAAAAGAAGAATCAATTTGCAACAGGGAAAAAAACTGGGGATTCTGAAATAAAGACATTCTCAGTTGTTTTTTCCATGTAGGTACAAATAATCTCATACATTTATTTCTCTAAAACTGATATAAAAGAGAAGAAACAGAAATTTAAAATCATGTATTTTTATAAACATGTACCATCTAATTACTAGTTAAATGATAGTCTTATTTTGTGAAGAGCTACTACAGGTTTTAGTGTAATGATAATAATCAGCATAACATTTATTGAGTACTTACTACTATATATGCCAAGCAAATGTGAAACTGTGATTTTTTACACTTAATTCCCAGGAAAAAAATCCTATGAGACGAATTCATTATTACCTTCTCTCCCCAGATGAGCAAGCAAATCTAGAAATGTTGGTTTCAGTTGGAATTTAGAGCCTGAAATTGAACCCAGGCAATCTGACTGCAGAGCCTGCAGTCTTTTGCTGTTGTGTCACCTGTCTTTACTAACTGCAGATGGTTCCAACTTATGATGGTTTAGCTTACCATTTTTTGACTTTACTATGATGAAAGAATTATGCATACAATAGAAACCATCCTTTGAATATCCATACAACCATTCTGTTTTTCACTTTCAGTACAGTAGTCAGTAAATTACATGAGATATTAACACCATATTATAAAATAGTCTCTGTGTTAGATGATTTTGCCCAACTGTAAGCTAACGTAAGTGTTCTGAGCACATTTCAGGGAGGCTGGGCTAAGCTATGATGCTTTGTTGTTTAGGTGTATTAAATGCATTTTCAACTTATGATATTTTCAGCTTATGATGGATTTATTGGGACTTAACCCCACAGTGAGTAGAGGAGAATCAGTATTTATTTTGAAAAATTTCAAATTCACAGAAAAATTGAAAGAATAGTACGATGAACACACATTTGCCCTTTACCTAAACTCACTGAATGTTAATATTTTGTCATGTTCTCTGTGTGTGTGGATGCACACAAAGCAATTTGAAAGTAAGTGTTAGAGAAACTGTATTTTTAAGAACAGTTACATTCTTCTATCGAGGGTCAGACATCGCATTTGGCTGTCATATCGCTTTAATTCCTGCAATACAGAAAAGTGAGTCTACATTTTTTCTGTCTTTTGAGACATTGATATTTTTGAAGAAACTAGGCCAGTGCTCTTTGTAGAATATCATACAATCTAGATTTGTCTGGCCGTTTCCTTAGGATTACATTGAAGTCATTTTTTTCAAGAATACTGCATAGATGATGGATTCTTCCCATCACTTCCCATTAAAAAGCACGTAATGAGGCCCGGCGCGGTGGCTCACGCCTGTAATCCTAGCACTCTGGGAGGCTGAAGTGGGAGGATTGCTCAAGGTCAGGAGTTCGAGACCAGCCTGAGCAAGAGTGAGATCCCGTCTCTACTAAAAATAGAAAGAAATTAATCGGACAACTAAAAATATATAGAAAAAAACTAGCCGGGCATGGTGGCGCATGCCTGTAGTCCCAGCTACTCGGGAGACTGAGGCAGAAGGATCGCTTGAGCCCAGGAGTTTGAGGTTGCTGTGAGCTAGGCTGACGCCACGGCACTCACTCTAGCCAGGGCAACAAAGTGAGACTCTGTCTCAAAAAAAAAAAAAAAAAAGCAAAACGCGTAATGTCAACTTGTCTGGTTAAGCACGTGATCTCTCTGTCGTAAAGGCACATTTTCCCCTCTTTCTTTGATGTTCAAATTGCACCAAATTTGGCCAATGGAAACTTCTAAGCCAGTTGTGTTCATTTGAAATATATTCATTGGTGTTCAAGAATTTCCTTACTTTTTTCCTCAATGATTACTTTGTACTTTTCCTACCCTGACCTGGAATTATTCATTTCTCCAAAAACCTCTGGTGCCTTTTAACGAGCAATAATATTTAGAAACTAAGATCTGAGCACTAGTGTGTTCATTGATAAAAGGTTGTCATTGTTTTGATTTGTTTTGTTTTCCTACTTATTTATTGTGGTAAAAAACACATAACATAAAATTTACCATCTTAACCATTTTTGAGTGTACAGTTAGGGCTGTCATTGTTTTTAGGCCTTTCCAGAGGAGAATATATATGAATATAAATATAAATATAAGTATGTGCATATCACTTCTATTATTTCAAATTATACGTTTATACTGATATTATAAGGCTTTTCTTCACCACCCCCCATTCTATATGTGTAACTTTTTTCCTCCAAATTTAAATTTATTCATTAATTGCTTTATTGTACACAAAATAGTTTGAGTTACCATACCAATATCATTACCAATAAAAACCTGCTAAGTTCAAGATTTCTTTGCATTTCTTTTTGTTTTTAGACTACATCTCACCAGGAATACATTGTCACGGTACTCTGTTCAAAAGTTATTGGAATTATTTTTCCGACTTTTTATGAATTTCAGTATTCATTTTCTTCTTTTCAAATTTATTTTCTAAACTGAAAAATGTTTACCTAGTTCGAAAGTCCTTTCCACACAACCTTTATTCTTAACCTATACTTTTCTCATTCATTCACTCATTCATTCATTCACAATGAGAATCTCATTCAGTTCTAGGTACAGAAATATAGCAGTGAGCAGGAAAGTGAAGTCTTTCACTTCTTAGGGAAGATGGGAAACAAATAAATGAATAAAGAAGATAATTTCAGTGGTTCATAGGGTCTTTGGAAAAAATTTTAAAAAGATAAGATGATAGAGGCTAATCACAGGGGCAGAAAGATCTATTTTGGATTGGGAAATCGGACACGGCCTCTTCAGGGTGATGAATGAACTGAGACCTCAGTACAAAGAAAGGAGTCAGGCTTTCAGGCAGAGTGAGCAGCAATGCCCCAGGCGACAGCAGTGAATGATGTCAGAGCAGTGGGAGGTGAGAGCAGAAAGACTGTCCTGATGCTCCAGACAGGGACTTTCAGGCTGCAGTGAGTTCAGATTTTATTCTAAGTTATGGGAACCAGAGGAGTTTTATTAGCAGACAAGTGTGAGATCTGGCTCACATTTTTCAAAGATTACTCTAGTTCCTGTGCAAGGAATGGATCACAGGTGGGCACAGTTGGAAGTGGCAGACCCATGGTCAACAGCAGGAGGTCCCCAGAAGTCTGCAGGAGGGCGGATCCTGGTTTAGACTGAGGCAGCTTACAGGAGAGATGGGACAGTAGTAGGTAGGTCTGGGATTTGTTTACCGAAAGACATCGCCTTGCAAAACATTATTTTTACAATTTAATCGGAATGTTCTAGTTAAAATGATTTTTCTTTTGTATTAAGATACATGAGAGATGAATTTTTAAAAGTTTTGTGACTTTGAAACAATCTCAAATTTACAGAAAAATTGCAAATACAATACAAAGAACTCTTTTTTTTTTTCTTGCATAGTTTGGTAATAAGTTGGTAGCAAGATGTGTTGTCACGCCCAAAACCTTACAAGTGTATTTCCTAACAACAAAAGCATCCTCTTACATAACTGCAAGGTAACCAGCAAAATCAGGAAACTAATTACTTATTAAGCCTTATTACTATGCTTTGATTCTGAGATCCCACTGAATCCCAATTGTCCCAATAATGTTCTATATCGAGAATCCAAGTCAGAGTCACATGTTGCACTTAGTTTTCATGTTTCCGTAGATTATGTCAAATCAGGACAGTTCTTTGGTCTTCCCTTGACTGCATGACCTAGACACTTCATGATGACAGGTCAATTATTTTGTAAAGTATCCTTCGATATAGGCTTGTCTGGTGTTTTCTTATGATTAGGTTTTTATTTTGTGCATCTTTGGCAGTAGTATCATGGGAGACATGCTGTGTTCTTCTTATTGCATTCCATCAATGCAATGATGGATGCTGTTCGCTTTAATCCCTTATTTAAGTGTCTGCCAGGCTTCTTTACTGTAAATTGCTGCTTTTCCCTTTGCAACTAATATGTATTTTGTTGGGAGGTACTTTGAAATCATATTAATATAAATATCTTGCTCCATATCAAACTCTCCACTTATTAATTTCTACATTTATGTTAACATGAACTCATAGGTTCCCATATAACCCACTACTATCATTTATGTTGATACTAAATTATTCTAGATTTGGTCAGTAAGAGATAGCTTCTGTGTCCTTTGACATGTCTTCATTTTTCTTTGAGCACTTTCTTAGTTTCTGATGCAAAAAAAGATATTTGAAGCTCATCTTGTATTAATATTTTCATAGCTCCAGCCTCCGAATCACTTAGTTCCAAATCACCTTAGTTCCTTTAGTTGGAGAAAGATAGTTAGAAGTCAAGATCTAAGTGCTGGTTTGTTCACTGTTATTGGGATGAACTCTCACTCAATGGACAAGGCTAAAGAATATGTGTACACACACATACACATACATTACATCTATCTATCTATCGATCGATCTATCTACCTATCTAGAAAACTACCCGTTTTCTAGATACCTTCAATTCCATTCCCACACTACAGGGTTCAAGCTAGCTTTTCTTCCTTTCTATATTTTCAAACACCTTCTCTGAAAGTGAGAAATCTAGCTCCAATTATCTTTAATATATTAGTTGATTTTTGCAATTTCCCTGACTGTGACCAATCTGCTGTCCCCTATGCCATGAAGATAACCTCCTCAACCCACGTGAATTCCAACATCTTGCTCCTAGCATCTCCTAGCCTACTTCCTCCCTGACTCCTCCACCTGTCTGGTGGGTGCCCTCCTCTTCACCTTTTTGGACTCCAACGTCCTGTAACAGGTGATCCCTGTGTGGACACCAACTCAGACTTTGGAGCTCCAAACCGAATCACTGCTGCAGTACCCCCACTGCTACTCCAGCTGTGGCCATCACTTCCATCTTGCTCAGGCTCTGACACTGTGCGACAGTCATTCCCACCCTGCAAACTGTGCAGACACTCTCCTCACCTGTTACCCCAGATTGGGCCAACCCCTGCATGGACGTCCTTCTGACTCAGCTCAGCCTTCAATACCTGACTGTGGGCCGTCATTCCTCATGAGAGTGCTCTGCTCACACTGCTCAGGCTCAAACGCCCCATGGAGGGCTCCCCACTTGCACAGGTGCCCCTTGTCCCACCCAGGCTCCAACACCTGCTATGGCTGTTTTGTCCTCCTGGCCATCTTAGGCTTCAGCACCCTGCTGTGAGCCATGGTGACTGACTCCTCCCCAGAACATGTGAATCTTCTGCTCAGCCCCACCTCATAACACTCAGACAGCATTGTTCAGGAAGGGAAGAGAAGGAGAAGAAAGGAAAGGGGAAGATGAAGAGGAAGGAGAAGAGAGAGAACATTTTCAAAAAAACTATTCTGAGGCTAGATAAAATCCCATAGAGAAAGGCAGTCTGAAAAATCACATTATAAAACAACTAAATTCAGTTCATGATATCTTCCAGGCCAACAACATAAAATAAAATTTACAAAACTGAAAAGTACCATGATTTAACTGAGAAAAAACCTTAAAATCTGTTTAAAAAATGACAGAGAAATCATGCTTACTACTTGCAACTGAACTTTAAAGAGATTTTTGTAGTTTTTAAAATAACATTTACAAAATCTTTTCAAAGCAGTGAATATTAAATATTGACCATCTTTACTTTCCAAATAATGTGTTATAACAATTTTAAGAAAAAGTAGGAACATTTTTGGAATGCTTGCATTTTTCCAGAGGAAATCTTGGAGGAAAATAAATGATAGCGTGACATAAAAATCTAAGTAGTTTGGGCACTGTTGTGGAGAAAAACACCAACACCTATTATTTTTATCACCAATGAAATGAAATTTCATTTTTAAAATTAGAATTTTTCTCCCTCTTTCCATCAATGTGAACACCACTATTTTCCTTGCTGTATGCTTCGTATTGGTTCAAAGCCATTTATAACAGTAGAAAGTGTCATTTCCGAATGTCCCAACAGTTCCATACACAAGCAGAACAAAGTATATTTAAGAAAAGAACATCTACCTGTATTTTAGAGTTTTCTCCCATTCAATGTAATACTGAAGATTTGGGAAATGACTAAGGTATGACAATGAAGACAGGAGAAAAAAAATCATAATTTGAAATTTATCTATACATTGGCATAGAAAAGAGTTATAGTTATTACTTGGAAAATTCTTGTTAGTAATTAAAGTCATATTCTCCAGGTCTTTTAGGCCCTGAAATTGAAAAAAAACTCATTATACAAACAACATTACCATCAGTTTCATGAGATTCTTATTTCAGATCTAAGTAAGCAATATGAAGTGGAGAATGTAAGAAGTGATTTGAATAATTTAATTTAAAATACATCTGCCTCAGTTCTTTGGTATTTATTTAGACTACATTCAGGAGCTTGGATAATTAGTTTAACCATCTTCTTCATTTTGGTAGGAATAATCCTGTTCTTCCAGGGAAACCTTATAGGGCCTTAAAAATATGCAAGTACCTCCGAGCTTATGGGCAAAATCCTCCATGGCCTAAAGTGGGCCAGGCTTTCCTCTAGATGCTTGTAAGATCACAACTCAGCAAACCAGCATAATCCTTCTTACAGTATTAACTCAGAGATGGGAAGTTTTAATATAGCATCAGAGAGAAGGACAATAATTTAGGGTAGAAGTTTGTCTTTGAATGATCTAGAAAAAAGCCTGAGATGGGGATCTTTGTGCAGGGGATATAGGAAGGTTGTGCTCTCAGGAGACATCTACAAGGGAGTGAAGGAAGAAGGATAAGGAAGGGGGAAGCTGAGCAAGGATGTGGTTTCAGGTTTAGTCTCACCCTGATCTTGAGAGGAGCTCTAGAGAGTAAACTGCATTCCACAAATTGTTCTACCCCGAGGCAAGGGGGCAGGCCTATGGTGTCCCTGTAGCATTTAGTGGTTGTCTCTGGGGTGTGCAGAGTGTGGGGCTATAACTCTCAGGTTCCTCTCAGGAGGCTGCTCCCATCACCGAAGGGCAAATCACAGAGAAGGTTTCAAGTCTGACCCACCAGGGACAGCATCACAACAATTGGTGAAAAGGACACGAGGCACCTGAACGGGGCACTAGCAGAACCTACTGCCATCCGCCCTTTGTGTTGCTCCACATGTTTCTCAATCCAACCTGTTGTAACCTCTCAACACTTCTGGACTTCTGGGAAAACTTTCAAGAAAGGTGTGAGTGGAATGGGTTATGGTCCCCCCACTATAATTGGTCCTGGGACAATAACAGATTTTTATCACTTCATTCTTGATTTATTTTGCCCACAGTTTGCTGGTGGCTTGCCTGAGAGAGGAAAGTCTTGCTGTAATATCAGTGAGAAGGATAATAATTTAGGTTAGCAGATAGGACAACCCAGAAAAAGAGCCTGAGATGACGATCCTTACACAGAAGAAATCTATAGAAGATCCAGAATCTCCTACTTGAGGGTCTTGAGCCTCTGATAACCATACCCATATCAGGTCATGGTCATGGTGTCTGGCCAAAGAAAAATGGGTCTAAGGAGTACCAAAACACGGCCCAGGGGGCCATCAAAGCACTGCAGGTATTCCTGACTGCCCCATGATGTAGCGGCAGCCCTGCCTCCTCACAGTGATCAGGGCCAAGTTCCCCTGCAGTGTGGGAACTCATTTCTTTGCCTACTGATCTTCTGACACAAGAGTGACTGGATGGCAGCTAAAGCTTTAGGTTCAGTGTGACTCTTCCTGTGTCCCCCTGAGGGAAGCATTTCCCCTCCAAGAACCAGACACTAAAATCTCTCAAGCTGATCACCGGGAATGATAGTAAGTGGGGTCATTCCTCCTTCTGCCTCCTGTGCACTAAACCCATATAGTCTAGCTTTTGGGAACATGGAACCAATGAAATAACCGTTGATTAAAATTCTCTACGTCATCCTAAAGGATAGCTCCTTATCTTCAAATAACGTCATCTTCAAGCTGGTGCTTCTGCTATATCTTTAAGAGGTCAGTTTATTGTTTTGTCATGCCAGTAGCTCCTGGATGGTGGGGTATGTGGCATGACCAGTAGATTCTGTGGTCATGTGCCTATTGTTACACACCTTTGCCATAAAGTGAGTCTCTTGATCCAAAGTAATGTTTTGCAGGATACTAAGTCAGTGAGGCTGGCTGAGGCACTGTGGGCTATAAAAGCAAACCCATCCCTGGAAGACACATCAATTCTGATCAGGATGAATGATTGTTCCTTTCAGGATGGAGGGCTCCATCTTAGAATGTATTTCTGCTGGTTTTGCTTTGGGAAGGAGATAAATTCTTAGGCACTTCCAAGGAAAGTAGCTTCAATTGCCCAAGGACAATGCTCTGGAAAAAGTTGCAGTGTGAGCTGTTACCAGTAGCACCTGCAGCATCCAGTAAAAGGGATTTCCGAGCATCTGGGCTTTTAAGTCCTTCATATCATCCCAGGAAAAACAGAAATAATATTCTCAGATGGCTTCGGAGGCCAGCTTGGTAAAGTAATTGAGTGAAAATGCCAAGTGGGAGCTGTGGCCAACTTGAGAGCTGACGCCCAGTCTAAAAGGGAAGTACCGATTTATTATTGCCAGCTTTGTCAGATCTTACCGTTTCTCATGAGAATCTGACAGTCTAGATTTGTTTTCATGCAGAATCTCTCTCAATTTTTAAAACATTGACAATTATATCATCAGTTTTTCTAACAGGAAACAGATGAAATTCCCAAATTGAGATAGATGGAGGAGGGAGGATGGTGGAGACCAGATCTGCAGGAACAAATGGCATATATCCAGCACAATGGCCAACTCAGAGCCACTCTGGGCCAATAGTGTGCAGGCATTAGATTAGTTTACTTGGATTGCCACAACAAAATACTTGGTGGCTCAAACAACAGAAATTTATTTTCCTACACTTCTGAAGGCTGGAAGTCCAAGATCAAGGTGCCAGCATGGTCAGCTTCTGGTGAGAATGCTTTTCCTGGCTTGCACATAGCTGCCTTATTGCTGTTTCCTCTTATGGCCTTCATTTATTGCAGAGAGAGAGAGAGAGAGCGTTCTTTGGCATCTCTTCTTATAAGGACATTAATCCTATCAGATCAGTGCCTCACCATTAAAATTTCATGTCATCTTATTATAATACTTCCTTAGATGGCCCATCTCCAAATACAGCCACAGTGAAGGTAAAGCCTTCAACATATGAATTCTGGGAAAACAAATACATTCAGTCCATAACAGGCATCAAATAAAAAAACTTAGAAAAACAAAATAAATGAAACCTGTCCTCCAGCTAGCAATAAAACACCAGGGTTGGACCTCTGATCCAAACAGCAACTAACTGTCTACATATAAGGTTGGCCCTACATAAATGTGCTGCATCAGTTAGCCGTATTTGGATCACAATATCTGATTTACTGTTTAATTGATTACCCCAAGTTTTCACCTGTAAAAAGAAATAATAAGAAATCTGGGAAAATTATAGAACTGGAAAATATGTTGCTAAGCTTTTCACTTGAGATGAATTGTCTGGTTCAACAAGTATTGACCTAGTAATTTTCTTGTTCTTTTTGACTTCAAACTCAGCTCTGCATTCAAAAGCAGTATGCAGAGGAACAGAAAACTAAAAACAAAGTAGAATAGAGAATAGAAATCAGGCACGTTGTCACTGTGTCAGAGTAAATTCAAGTGTCCCAGCTGATGTATTTTAATCGAGCTTTCAATCAGAAACCAGAAAGGACCAATGAACTTAGTCTTTGTTCCTCCAGCGATTGAAAGTAATTGTTCTGTGTCTATATTAATATCACAGTGTGGTTCACAAACAACTCCAGTATCATCTGGGAACTTCTTAGAAATGCAAAATCTTGGGCCCTGCCCCAGACTCATTGAACCAGACACTCTGGAGATGAATACAACAATCCGTTTTATCAAACCATCCAGATGATTCTGGTGCGCATTACAGTTTGAGAACCATTGCCATATATTAACAAGTTGATAGAAAGAGAAGAACCCAGGAGGAGAAAGGGAAGGAACTGACCTTTTACTGAACTTCTACAATGTCCCAGGCACCTTGGGGGAGACCCAGTGGTAGCATCTGAGTATGAACCCAAGTCTATTCAACTCCAAATAACATGTGGTCATTCCATTTAGTCAAATCCCCTCATTAAAATATGTATTCAGTATCTCTGTTGGGCCAAGTACTCCCTATATGTTATCATATTTAATCTTCACAAGGATATTGAGAGGCAGGCTATACTATTTCTATTTTACAGATGAAGAAAATCAGACTTATAGAAGGTACATCACTTTCTCATGTGGCATCAACAGTAAGTGGTGTAGCTGGGATTTGCACTCAGTTTGACACAAAGCCCATGTTCTCACCTTGCCTCCCTACCCCAAGCTGTTTCCTTAATTTTTAAAATCTTCTACCTCTGGCTGCCATTGCCTACCTACTGCTAATCTGTTTTCCATGTTAGAGGATCTGATCTTTCTCAACCGGCATACTTCGTCTGAACCGCGGAACACAGGAAATGATTTGAATGACTGTTCTCCCAATTCTCCCAAGGATGGTACTTAAGTAGTGCCAGGATAAGTGCGTGGTGGGGGTAGCTAATTGATCACACACAGTGGAAGCCTTGGGCATTAGGGCTCTCTTCTCTCACAGAACCCCCGTGGAGAAAGCCTAGAAGATGTGAGAAATCCTCCTCATTAACCCATCTGGCAATTCACTTTACTCTCTTCTTTCCAAGTTCCTCTGTGAATATCTTCCTTCGGTATTAAATTTGCCAAGAGAAAGCATGGTGTGATTGAGAAGATGCTGAGCTGGGAGGCAGGAGTTTTAAACAAAACACCTGTGTTAGCAGACGTGCCTCAATCGATAATTCATTTTCAGTATCTGGCTTCTTTTCTTCCCAGGGAAAATGTGGTCTGAATTAATGAGCATCTAGGGCCACTCTGTCCAGCTCTAGCATTCTACTGTTTACAAAAAGAAATTAAGCACTACTGTCAAATCACTCTTCTTCGTTCCAATGAGGACAAAAGAAACTGAAGAAGGGAATATACGTGTCTCACTGTTTTGCATACGTATATCATTATTGGGGACTTTTTTTTATTTCAGCATATTATGGGGGTTACAGATGTTTAGGTTATGTATGTTGCCCTTGCCCCCCCCCCAAGTCCGAGTTTCAAATATGTCCATCCTTCGGGTGGTGTGCATTGCACTCTTTGTGTATACATATACCCATCCTCTCCCCTCTTCTCCTCCTTCCTCCCCCCTCCCCCCTGCCCAACATCCAATAGATGTCATTCTTATATGTGCACTTATGTGTTGATCAGTTAATAGCAATTTGATGGTGAGTACATGTAGTGCTTGTCTTTCCATTCTTGTGATACTTCACTTAGTAGAATGGGTTCCAGCTCTATCCAGGAGTATACAAGAGGTGCTATATCCATTGTTTCTTAAAGCTGAATAGTACTCCATGGTATACATATACCACATTTTATTAATCCACTCATGTATTGATGGTGCGGACTTTTTGAATATTACTGCATGTGAGTTTTCTTCCTGTAGTCACAATTATTTCTTTGGATATATTTTTGGAAGGATCTTTGTTCACAGAGTATTTTCATTTAGGAGTCACATTAGGATAAGGGTGAGGATTATGGTTACCCTGACAGTTCTTAAGAAGTATTTATGATGTTCTGAATCTAACCTATTAGTGGCATTTCATTTGGTTCAATTCAATTAAATTCAACCAATTTTACTGTGTAGCATTTTACCATGTGTACACCCAGTAAACATTACACTAACTAGAAAGCAAGCTAGAAATTCTTTTCAGTGGAAAAGGTTAATGCCATGAGGGACCAGGTCTGCTAATTAATACTTTTAGAGATTACAGTAAAATGTTTCTTAGTGGGACATTTCATTTTGGAGGGGTAGAGTCCATTTTTATTGTTATTGTGAGCAATATACATGATATAAAGCTTTTCATATCTTTAAAGCCTTAAATTAGAAATCATTTGGGATTGGCTTTTTAAAAGTATTTCTTCCAGAAAGAGAATAGTAAAAACTATTGCCTTTTATAATCATCCATCATCTATCAGTCTATATACATCCATCAAATAAAAAAAACTTTATGAAGAAAATCTAAAAGCAAAAGAATCTCAAAGCAAACTTAGACAAGTGCTGCATATTTTTATAGAAAATTAGGTTAGTCAAAATAAGATTTGGAGAATATTCCAAATCTCTATCAACTAGATTGTTTGTAGGTTCATTAGAGAAGAATTTAAATGACCAAAGGGAGGAGCAGGGGAGAAAGAATCTCCTAACACTTAACTGCTTGCAGCTGCTATCTTAGCATCCAGCCAATAAAGATTTATAAACAGTGCATTCTTTGTTTCATGCTGAGGTCCCTTAGTATACAGAAAGGAGGCTGAGATTCAGCATGGTTACTTTCAGCCTTGGACAACTGGGACCAAATTTACAGTTTACGGAAAACAAACAATCAGAAAGTAGCAGTATGAGAAAAAATTGGTATCAAGAATTAAATGGAGTGATCTCTCATAACCATCCCTGACTAACCAACTGTAATATTGACATAAATACTTCTGCTAAGGCATTTCATCTGTGCAGATATTAGGCCAATAAAAGTATAAGATTTTTGCCAATGTTGCAAATGTACAAATTTGCCAAAATTGTCTAAAACTCTCTCAAATAAAATTAGCATTCCTTCTCTTTTTAAGAATTGGGAGCCA
This sequence comes from Avahi laniger, assembly GCA_963575035.1. Lineage (NCBI taxonomy): Eukaryota > Metazoa > Chordata > Mammalia > Primates > Indriidae > Avahi > Avahi laniger. The sequence goes on from CAUYSK010093062.1 coordinate 27,226, forward strand.
ACAAGGTACAGACATGAATAAGTAACTGTGAGAGTTAGACCATAAGGCAAGAATACTAAGTATATGTATGTCATATGTATATAGAGTGTTCAATAATGATTAAATAAAATTAACAATGAAGTTTATCTGCTATGTTGAAAATTAAACATAATAATAATTGGGCTAAATTAAAGGAAGACATAAATAATTACCTGTTAACATTAATTACCAGTTTTAGGTATTATTATTGTTTTACATATCTATTGCATAATTTTGACATCTATTCTTTTATTCATTCATTCATTCAATCAGTGTTCATTACATACTTACCATGTGCCAAGCACCATGGGAGGCAATGAAAATACAAGTAATAGTATATTTAAGATCCCTGACTTTTGTATCTTAGTGGGGTTAAAAAAAAAAATGAAGCAATTAGGTAAAACTAATGACTTTAAAACTGAGACTCAAAGGATAAAGAGTCAGCCATATGACTCCTTCCAGGCAACCAGGCATTACAGAGGCTGGTGTGACTGGTGAGGTGAGGTGGGAGGCACAGTGAGAGAGTTAGGTGGGGCCAGGTGATGGTGAACTTGATATGATAAAGGTAAAGTTCAGAATTTAACACAATGGAAAGCCATTGAAAGGTTTTTAATCAAGAGAGAAACAAGAGGTGACCTTTGTGTTTTGTTTTTGTTTTAATTTGAGATGGGGTCTCACTATCTTGCCCCGGCTGGTTTCAAACTCTTGGGCTCAAGCAATCCTCCCACCTCAGCCTCCCAAGAAGCCGGGACTATAGGCAGGTGCCTCCACACCTGGCTAAGATAATCTTTGTTTAAAAATAATCACTGCTATAGTTTGAATGTGTCTTCCAAAGTTCACGTATTAGAAACTTGATCCCAGTGTGGCAATGTCGGGAGGTGGGGCCTAGTGGAAGATGTTTAGGTCATGAAGGCACCCATGCATGGATTAATGCCATTTACCATAGGAGTGGATTCCTTACGAAAGGACAAATTTGGCCCCCTCTTGTTCTCTCTCACCTTCTCTCTGCCTTCGCCTTCCACCATAAGAAAATGCAGCAAGAAGGCCCTCACCAGATGCCAGCTCCTTGATCTTGGCCTTTCCAGCCTGTAGAATTGTGAGAAAATAAATCTGTTTTTTTAAAATTAGCCAGTCTCAGGTATTCTGTTGTAGCAGCACAAAATGGGCTAAGACAATCCGTCTGGCAACTATGTGGAGAATGGATTTGAGGAAACCTTTAATGGAAGAAATAGGGATACAGATTAGGGGACTATTTTAGTATCCCAGGTAGAAAATGATGAACAAAGTATATTTTGTAGGTAGAACTATCAATATTTTCCCAGGATGATCCCCAGATTTTTGACTTTAGTATTTGGATAGAAAATTATGGTTCCATTTCTTGAGATAGGGACTATTGGGTGGAGTTTAGGTTTATGGGAGTGAGCATGGGCATAAGGGAGAATGTCAAGAGTCCCATTTTGGGTGAGTTATCCAACCGGAGATAACAACAGGCAGTTAGATGTTCAAGTTTGAAGCTCAGACTCAAAGTGTCCTCACTGATCTCCAAAATTCAGGTTCTCTGCCCCACTCATGTGTCTGACCAGCCAATCCGTTTCTTATTTCAACCATGCCCCCAAGTTTCTAGAACTTGAGCCCTATGGTGGTAGATTACTTGGGGAGGCGGAGGCCATGCCCATTTTTGCTTTTATCATTTTGAGCCAACTAAAACTAAAGCTTAGAAATAGAGCATCACACACTGTGAGTGAGAATCAGTTAAACAGCAACCCCCTAGAAAAACAGCAAACACAAACGTTGCCAGGGAGCAGCAGGGGAGACCATTTTAGGGAATATTTCTGCCTTGAAGTTGTTCCCTCCCCACCACGAATTAGAGGGGTCTGTAAAACTCCTCCCAGCACGTTGGAGAAGATAAAGAAAGCATTTTTTACAGATGAGAAGAATGTGATGCCTTCAGCTTTTGCAAGGACATGTGAAGGAACAAATGGATCGAGAGGGAGATTAGTTCTTCTAGAAACACAGTTGATGAAAACTGTGTGTGTTTATGTCTGAAGTTTGAACAATTGTTTCTAGACTGAGAACTCATGTCTGTAACATGTCCGCTGTTGGACAGGAAAGTGATTATTCTTCCATGGATTAGCATTGGGTATGGAAGAAGCCAACAGATGGCACTGAACTGGAGTGACCTTGGAAGAAGATGTCCTGGAGAGGGCTCAACACAGTCACACTGCCTTGACCACACCCTGCTTAGTGTTTCATCAGTATCTCAGAGAGGAGGGATAGGCCTTGAACTCCAGAAATGGTGGGAAAAGAGTTATGTAACAGTAAGTCACTAGACCATCAAGGAAGATGAGGAGGGAGGAGAAGCAGAAAGGGGAGGCTGAAGATGTGCAGGACAAACTTCAGAACCAGCTTCACAATTTTACTTCTTAGATAGTACTTATATACTGTCATTTTGGGCATCACTTCTCGTTCCAACTCTTTCCAAATCTGAGGTAACATCTCCCACATTTTTCTTTCTCCCCCATACAATTTGTCCCTTAAATCTTCCAAGACCAAGCAATCCTAGAGAAACTACATGATTGAATACTTGACTTGGGGAAAAAATATAATTTATCACTACAATTAGAAGTCTATAATTTAGGCAGTCATGCTAATGACATAACTTGTTGATACTGATGACCTGGCTGAAGCTTCTTCTCTCCTAGGTTTTGCAGCCACCATCATGGTTGGGCAGTGGATAGGAAATCCATGCCTGGCTGGTTAGGGTGTCCTCTTTGAGGGCCTTTATGACTGGGCTTTGGCTCCAGCTCATGGGTTGGTAGGATGTTGGAGGTATTAAACTACTCATGGGGTTCTTTCTCAATTTTATTTCCTGAAACGGGAATCAAAAACACATATACAGGAGAATGAGGATATTCTGGGGTCTAAGGCTAAAGTGTGATAACTTGAGTGAATGAACCAAAGCAAATCAAGTGAATGAAATATTATGTTCCTAGCTCCATAGAAAGAAAAGGGCAACCAAGACCAGCACTGGAAGCTGAATCAGGGCACCACTAAAAACAATGACGTGCTGGCATGAGATGGTGTACTTAACAAAAGAAAGCTTTTCTTGAATCAAAAGTGGAGAGTGACATCAACTATTTGTGTTATCTAGCTACATTGCTTCAAGTTGAGCTTTTTTCCTGAAATCTTTTCCAAATCCTTTTGAATTAATTTTATTATGTTAACAAATGCTCTAACCATAAACCAGTTTAGTAAAACAATTCAATTAGACCATTAGGACAAAAACAAACAAATAAAAAACATGCTGATCTTTTCATTAGCTACATAGTTTTGTTGGCATTCTTCTTAGTTTTAGAAGACTGTGAGTAATTGATAACTTAGATCAAGTCTACACTGAATAAATGGAAAGAGAAGGAAAAATGTTTTATGAAGTTAAGTAGTGTTGATTGTTTAATTAGTTGTGTGTCTATACTATCTAAATGCATTAATCATGGACTAGTTTTGTGCCATGTTTTGTAATATCTGTGAGTGTTTGTGTATGTATGTATGTGTGTCTCTGTCCACCCATCCATCCATCCATCCATTTGTCTCTATTATCTATATCTCTTGAGTTAAAGTTCTTATATTCTTTCTGTATTTCTCAAAAGTATAAAAAAAGAAATGTCCTAAAAGTATATATCTTTTGATATAAAAATGTTTCATTTTGTTTTGTTTTTTCACTAATGGCTCAAAAAGCATGTAGGTGGAGGATTTGGCATTATCCTAAATGAATCATATCTTTAGAATCAACATGGTTTGGTATGAAATGACTTTGGGGGATTATTCTCATTTTTACATGTTGAACCTACTGTTCTAGAAACTCCGGGCTGATTTCCAACTTAGCCACTGACTCATTCAGCCATATTTTCCCTCACAGGATGTGAGGAGGTGGTATGTCTAGGGACCATAAATGCCCCTAAGGCATCAACCCCCCCCAACACTGGGGCATAGATGGAGTTTTCTGAACTACAGGCAGGGCCAAGGTCAGCCCTTGTGTTTCTGCTAGTCTCTCTGGAAGCCTGAACAATAAGCCACAGGAAAGATGGGCATAATTACTTTCTTTCCTACACAGTTGTATAATTTGCTGCTAAATATTCTATCCTTCTGCCTGCAGTTAAGTTGATTTGTTCACTGTTTCTACAATGAAGGTATCGCTAAACTAGTGTATGTAGTGAAAAGTGTGTTGTAATTATGTACACATTTAGGTTTAGATCGAGAAGTTTATAGTCCTGGAACAAGTAAAAACCTGAACTGAAGATAGTCTGTAAAAGATCTATATTATGACCTTTTAGGGTGGTTGTTATGTGCTGAATCGTGTCCCTCCAAAGTTTATGTGTTAAATCCCTCATGCCCAGTACCTCAGAGTATGACTACATTTGGAGACAGGACCTTTAAAGAGGCAATTGAGGTTAAATGAGGTCATATGGTGGTCACTACTCAAATATGATTGGGTGCTTATAAGAAGAGGAAATTTGGACACACAAAAAAACACCGGGGATGCACATGTGTAGAGAAAAGACCATGTGAGGACACAGTGAGAGGGTGGCCATCTGCAAGCCAAGGAGGGAGGCCTCAGGGGAAGTTAAACCTGCCAACACCTTGATCTGGACTTCCAGCCTCCAGAACTGTGAGAAAATCATTTCTATTGTTTAAGACATCCCGTCTGTGGTATTTTGTAATGGCAATTTCAGCAAACTCATATAGTAGTGTAGTAGGAAAAGCTCAGCTTTGAAGTACAGTCATGTGTCGCTTAACAATAGTGATACATTCTGAGAAATGTGTCATTAGGCGATTTCATCGTTGTGCGAACATCATAGAGTGTCCTTACACAAACCTGGATGGTACAGCCTATTACACACCTAGGCTACCCTATTGCTCCTAAGCTACAAACTTATATTGCATGTTACTGTACTGAATTAACTGTAATACAATGGTAAATATTTGTGTATCTAACAATATCAAAACATTAGAAAGGTACAGTAATATAGTATAAAAGATTTAAAAAATGGTACACCTGGATAGGTTAGATCCATTATAATCTCATGGGACCACTATTGTATTTTCAGTCCATCATTGACTCAAATGTCGTTATGTGTATGACTGTGCACAAATCTGAGTACAACTTTCAGTACCACGGTAATCTTGGGGAAGTTGTTTAAACTCTTTGAACACCAGTTTCCTCATTTGTAAATTGAGGATAGCAATAACTACCTACCAAGGTTATCTTGAGGATCAAATGAATCCATGTAAACCATCTGCCATAAAGTAGGTACTAAAGAAGTATTTTAGAGGTTGCTCTCTACTTGGGGAAAGGCATGGATTTTTCTGTCTATTTGACTTGGATTTGAATCCAAGTTCTGCCACTTAGCTAGGCAAACTTGGGCACATTACTTGAAATCTCCAACCCACAGACCCTACATATAAAATACTCGGAACATATTAGGTGCTCAGTCTATGTTTGTTCTCCTTGAAGATTGTATTTATAGATGCACTTCCAATTCTTTCTGATTGTCAAAGTAACAACAAAGTCAAAGTACCAACAAAGTACTTGCTAGGGAGAGGTGAGAGTCTAATGGGAAGGATGGGACTGTGATTGCAATATTTATAATACTTATATTTGGATCCCTCACCATTACTCACCACATGATGAGTAAATGGAATGGCTTTTCTGAAGGAAGAGCAACAGACTAAGAAGTCAGAGAGAAAGATTTACCACTAGGCTGAGACAATGGCTATTAATAATCCAGGCCTAGAAGTGGCCACGTGAAATCTTGTCACCAAATTCTTGATTCTAAGTGAATGTAGGGCTAAAATAAGCAAAAATCTAGTTACATAAATTACATATAATTTCCCAAAAAAAGGTTAAAAATTACCATTAATTCCATCACCAAGAGATAATCACCATTAATTGGCTACAACTTTCAAGATATCTATAACTTTCTGTGTGTATATATTTATATTTATATAAAAAGTATTTATATAACCTTTTTCTGCATAGTATTTGATAACTGCTTTTTTCCCCTTCTTAACAATAGTTTATAAGCCAATTTGTATATCATTAAATAGTCCATTCAATATTATTTTAAGTGGATGAAAGGTACTACATTGTTAGACTATACCAGAATTTTAAAACAAATCCCTTTTGCTGAACATTTAGGTCCAACAAACTTTGTTTTTAAAAGTCAAGATGTTGTATCTCTGGATGCCCATCTGATTGATGATTAGAGGTGTGTAGAGTGAGTTGAGAGTGTGCAAATGTGAGCTTGAGGGAGGGGGTAAAGATGTAATATCTACTATGGCCCTAGCTATTGTGAAAAAAAGTACAGAAAGTAAACATTGTGAGAAATGCATTTGTATCCTAAATTTATTGGGAAAAGTCATTTTTTAGGGTCTAATAGAGTGTCGCTTACCTACACAAGGATCCATCTCTCACTTGGAATTAGCGTGTTTTCAGCAGCAAGTGAGGACTACTATCTTGGTCTTGTCCAAGAGAAATGGAGAAGAGTCTCAAGATAACCTTTTTCAGCCTTAGCAATTGGAAAGAGAGAAATAACTTGGATGTTTATAGCCCTTCATAGATGATTGTGTGGAATTTGAGTTTTAAGAAGAATGATTACAATTCTAAATAAATGTTTTCTTTCTTATTAAAATCATAGAGTTTTTTTTAGATTGTCTATATTTTTAGATATTGGAATAATTATTGTATTTGAGATATGATATCCATTTCATATTTCTCTCTCTCTCTTCCCTGTTCATAAAACAAAAGTATCTTTCATGGAATCAAATACCCAGTTAGGAAAATGTGTCAAACTTACAAGTTCAGCTCAAAAATATGAAAAAGGTGAGGTCTGTTTAGCTTCTCACAACTTTTTCCTTTCCCCTGCTCCCACATCTCTGAGTCACCATTCTGTGTGAAAAATATCTGGAGTGAGAATTATTCCTTGGCAAGTCATGTTATTAGACAAACTTCCCTATCACTCAAAGAAATGACCCTTATCTCTTTCTTTGCTGGAAAAATGTCTTGCAGAGGCATTTCATCTAGTCCAGAATAATTTCTTATGGTTCTAAGGGATTGACTACTCTGTTTTCAAGTGATTTTGTAAATACCACTACCTCATTTGAAAGAAAAGGGCTGATGTTTCTTTTCTTGGTTACTTGATGTTGGTAGATCCCATCAGTTTGGTTTTATAAAGAGTGGCCCAGACAATTTTATTAAGAGCACCAATTTAATATAGTGATTCATGAAGAAAAATGTCTGGGTTAGAATATGAAAAATAAATAAGTGAATAGATAATAATGACATTTTTCCAGGAAGTATAGGTATATAATATCACAGTAACATCACTTGGATCTATTAAGAACATCAACACCATCAGCCTGAGTACTTAGATTTCCTGACTACAGGAAATATGGTTTTTAAAAAATGTATTTTTTATAAATATGCCTTCCATGACCATTCATCTTTTCATACCCATATCCTCTTTCCCCTAATCTCCAGTAAGTAAATATATCTTAACTAATTTCAGGTCTCAAGAAATGTTTGTATTGACATTTTATTTGACTTTAAGGTAAGAACAGAGATTTTTAGTGGCCACTTCACTGGTAAAATCCCTCTGACTCTTTCTCGTGATTTAGTGATTTTATTGTCACTATGAACTAGCATAAAATGAGGAAATTTTATCATATATCTGAAAATGGATTTATATCCAGAATATATAGAGAAATCCTAAAACTCTGTAACAAACAAAACAAACTGATTCAAAAATGGGCAAAGAAGTTGAAATAGATATTTCTCCAAAGAGGATACACTAATAGCTAATAAACACATGAAAAGATATTCTATGTCACTAATGGTTAGAGAAATGCAAATCAAAACTACAACAAGATATCACCTCATATCCATTAGGATGGCTACCATAAAAACAAAAACAAAAACAGAAAATTACAAGTGTTGGTTAGGATGCAAAGAGATTGAAACGCTTATAAACTGATGGTGGAAATATAAAATGGTATAGCCACTGTGGAAAACAGTTTGGTTGTCCCTCAAAAAATTAAAAGTAAAATTACCATAGATCCAGCAATTCCAGTTCTAGGTATATAGGCCAAAGCATTGAAGGCAAGGTCTTGAAGAGATATTTTTATACCCATGTTTATAACTCATAGCGAAAAGGAGGAAGCAGCCCAGTGTCCACTGACAGATGAACGGATAAGCAAAATGGTAAGTGATCTACACATACAATAGAATTCAACCTTAACAGAAAGGAAATTCGGACATACATGGATGAAACTTGAGGACATTATGCTAAGTGAAATAGGCCGGTCACAAAAAAGACAAATACTATGTAATTCTACTTATATGAGGTACCTAGAGAAGTTAAAATTTTAGAGACATAAATTCTTGCCTAGGCCAATATCCAGAAGAGTTTTTCTTAGGTTTTCTTTCAATTTTTTTGGTTTGTTTTAGGTTTTATATTGAAGCCTTTAATCCTTCTTGAGTTAATTTTTGCATATGGTGAGAGATAGGGATCCAGGAGCTAAGTAATGGGTACGCAGCAGCATACAGATTGGTACCAGTGAAATTGGAGACCAGAAGTGGGGCAGGGAGACGGAGGGGAGGGAAGAAAAATTACCTGTTTGATATAATGTACACCATTCAAGTTGTGGGTACACTAAAAACCCAGACATCACCCCCATGCAATTCATCCATGTAACCAAAAACCATTTGTACTCCCAAATCGATTGAAATAAAAAAAAGCTTTAGAGACAGAAAGTAGAATGGTGGTTGCTGGAGGCTGAGGAGGAGGGGAATGAGGAGTTACTGTTTTACGGGTATAGGGTTTCAGATTTACAAGATGAAAAGAGTTCTGGAGATAGATGGTGGTGATGGTTGCATGAAATTATTTATGTACTTAATGTCACTGAATTATACACTTAAAAATGGCTAATACAGTAAACGTTGTATGTATTTTACCAAAATAAAAATAACTGGAAAAAATTGGGGAAATATTTTTCTCTTTTGAAGCACCATTCTTGTCCCATTTCTCTCCAATTTTTCTTAATGTTAATGACGGTTTTTATTTTTTCGTCTGACCCGACTTATTTAACAGATGTGTTTTTGAGTTCCTTCACATTATGTAACATTTCGGCAATCGCTGAAGAAAATATTTCATTTTCATGTTGCTTCCATATGATAGAATGGTAATAGACTTATCATAATTGCCATAGCATCTGTTAACAAGGCAGTTCATTGATATGTCTGGGCAGACTAGATCTGGAGTCCTCTGATTAGCTATGGTGACTAGTTAAGAAGCAGATGAGGTGGGATAAATAATTTTATGTCCACATGCTTGCATGAGGAAGTGGCTGACGGGTGGAGTGTGTATTTTGGTCAGGAGAATGTTTCAGTGATGTTTTCTTTTCCGTGTTGATAATAATTCAACCATCCCAGAAATCTAAATATATTCAAGTTGAGAAGTATTGTTGGCTTTGAAAACACTGATTATTTTTGTTCATATATCTAATAAACAGTACATGGACCTTCTCTCCTATGAAAAAAACATCAAGCTTTATGCCAATAGGGGTGATTTGTACGCACTCAATATCAGGAGTAAAGGCTTTATTAGCTTTAGGTGGTAAGATAATTTTGTGTTTTGGGAACTATTTTTCAAAATGTTTCATTTTTGAAACACATTGCCCAAAAATACGGAGGATGGGTTATCGAGATATCAATAATTATCATTGTATTTTTCTACTTTTGCTAAGTGGAAATAAAGGTAATACATAGAAACCTATAGTGGAGCTTGAGAGTTTAAAACCAATTGCTGCAGTTTAAGTCGCTTTAATTTTAGGTATAGTACTAGGAATACCTGTGCTGCTTCCCTGAAAATTTGCACTCAGGCCCTGTAGAATGTCCTTTGGTGAGTTGACCCCTTGGCTGATGATCATTCCCTCCATGTCCACGCTGATTTTCTGATAGCCACATGATGCACAGATGCCTTCGTGGAATGCGGAGTGTGGAATGGAATATAGAACAATTTGAAGAATCCTCAGCAACACAGCTAAAAGAAAAAAAAATCACTCATTTTAGACGACACATATGAGAGCATTGCGAATCCTGGTGTCACATGCTTTCTTTGAGAAGAAAAAGCAGATACTAACAGACTGCCTTGCCTAAAAAAAATGTTATAAAGATAACAGATGGCCATAAATTCTAATGAATTAGATACCTGTAAATTAGAAAGTGCAAATTCTCGTCTCTCTTTGACCAAACCCATTCTCCAAAGGTAATCACTTTAAGAGGTTGACATGTATAGTTTTCTAGATATTTTGTCTGACCTATTGAAAAAAAGCATATATATTTATATATTTTTTTATAAAAGTGAAATTAAAATGCACACTTTTCTGTAACTGACTTTTTGTCATTTAATAATGTGTTATAGAGGTTTTGGGTCGTTACACAGACACTGCCTCATTCTTTTTCATATCTACATGGTATTTCATTTTAATGCATGTTCCACAATATGTATAATTCATTCCTTCTTGATGAATATTTAAATAATATGCTGGTTATGCTCTGCTTGCCTGTCTCATGGATTATTCTCTGCTCTAACTCATAGTTCTCAATGTTCCAGGAGGTTGAACTTTGGCTTCTGGCTGGATTTAGCTAATGGGAAGCAGGGCAGATTTGGTCTGGGGGGAAGAGGTTGTGACATTTCTTCCATTTCCTTCCTCTCTGAGCTGCGTTTTCTAGGAGTGAACGAACTCTTCCACAAATATAGATCCTTGACCACACCTCCACTCTGGTTCTGTTAACATGTTTCCTTTCTTTGCCTAGAGGTGGGAATGGCTTCCCCCTGTTGCCAGTCCGCCTGCCTTACCATCCCTTACTGGGTCCCCTAACCAGTGGTGGGCTGGTAACATTTAATGTTTTGTGTAAATACTGTCACAGTGACTGATTTCCAGATACCCACTTGAAGTCACTGAATGCAATGGTGGAAAGAAGTGTGCACCAGAACACCACCCTTATCCAAATAAATTTGCTTTGTAAATGTGTCACTTTATTAACTTGAATTACCTGAGTTGATTCTGTTTCCTGCTAGAATTCTGTCATAATGATTTCCTTTTCTTTTCTTCTTTTTGCTGTTACAAATAACAGTGGAGCAGCAAACACCCTTCTGCACATGTCTTTGCATACACATACAAGTATTGCTGGAGCGTAAATTCTGAGAACTGGGTCAAAAGTATGTCAATTCAACGTTTTCATAGATATTGCCTAATTGCTTAACGCAAAGTTCTATCAATTTATAGGCCCTCAAACAACATCGAAAATGCCTCTTTCTGCATAACATCATCAATATCAGATATTTTAAATTTTTTTAACTGCTCCTGATAGATTATTAAAACTGATACCTTATTGTATTCATTTGCACATTATTATTTGTGCAGCAGAAAATTATTTTGTAATTTTGAATTTATTGAATTTTTTGTGTGAGCGGGGGACATAATAGGCAGGATTCCCTTGGAAGTTTAGTGAAGGGCTGGTGGCTGCTCTGCTGCCAGGAGTGAAGGAGAGATGGCTATTAGTCGGGGAACTGGCTGTATTAGTGTTTCCTGTTGCTGTGGACTGAATTTTGCCCCCTACCCCCCAATTCATATGTTGTAGCCCTAACCCCCGATGTAACTGTATCCAGAGATAAGGTCTGTAGGAAGTAGTTAAGGTTAAATGAGATCATAAGAGTGGGGCCCTAATCCAGTAGAACTGTGGCCTTAGAAGAAGTGCTCTCTCTCTCTCTCTCTCTCTCTCTCTCTCTCTCTCTCTCTCCCCGCGCAACTCCACCATGAGAGGACAAAGAAAGAAGGCAATCGTGGCAAGGAAAAAAAATCCTCACAAAAATCCAACCATGCTGATATCCTGATCTCAGACCCCCCAGCCTCTAGAACTGTGAGAAAACAAATTTCAGACATTTAAGCCACCCAGATTATGGTCTTTTGTGATGGCAGCGCAGGCTGACTAGGACACTCATGGACTGGAGGTGGACATGTGTTCAATCCAGACCAAAAGGACTACATGGAAGTGGTCTGCTAGACTCTTAAGAGGTTGCAGGGGGAGGAACTGACACCCAGGGATAGGAAGTTTCCAGTATTGAGCATTCATGAAAGAACCCATGAAAGTGTTCAGAGAAGAGTCAGGTTCGAACATTTTTAGATCTAGAAAAGCACAAAGATATCTTAGGATGGTAGTTGTCCATGTTGTCATCCACAGAAGGGGAAGAACTTCCCTCACTGAACATATTTTACTGGGATGGTGGAAGACAACAGTAAATTAGCATTTTAATGATATGCCATAAGTCCAAAGTGCTCAAATAAGTGACTCCCAAATGTAGCTCTCTAGCACAGACCTTCTTGTGAATTTCTAATCCATACCTCTGAATCCCAGGCTTCCTACCTGATCTATCCTCACTGTTTAAGATGTGTTTCAAAAATGCAAATTGTTCAACGTTGAAATTAACTTCTCCCATACCCTTCCAACTAAGTTCCCGTCAAAGTTCAAGGAAGAGAGCAGTTCTTCATGCTCTTGCTCACTTCATAAAGGGGAGTCAGAGTCATCTTTGCTGCTTTCTTCTCACCTCCCCTCCAAATAAGCCCCATGATTTGAAACTTCTAAGTATACTTCACACCCATCCTCTCTGTCATCCCTGGGTTCCAGCCACTTTATCTCAAGTCTGGCCCATTGCATTAACATATTCACCAGTCTTCCTGCATCCCCTTTGGCTCCTTCGAGTTCATTCTCTTACACAGTAGCCAGAGTGATCATAAAATAAAGATCTGGTCATGTCTCCTCCCTAAAGCCATTCATTTTTTTCTAAATTGTCCTTGGGATGAATATCCAAATCCTGAACATGATCTGTGAAGTCCTTAATATACAACACTTGCCAATGTCACCGGCATCACCTTTCCCAGTTTCCCCGTCACTCACAATCTTCACCCCTGTGGCCTGCAGTTTTAATTTAATTTCTTTCCTGATCCCCCGTACCAAACTGTATTCCTCTCCTATGCACTCTAATAGTATCTTTATTACATTTGTTGTAATTTTATGTAATTATTTGTTTAATGTTAGTCTCTGCCGCTAGATTATAATCTTCATGAGGATGGGGCAATATTTATCTTGTTCCCCCTGTATCTCCAGCACCCAGTTGAGCATCTGGAATGTAGAAGAGACTCAATCAATATTTGCTGAATAATTGACTGAGAAAATTCTGATACTGGAGTCATATCAGAGAAAGTCCAAGGGAGTGTATCCCTAAGTCATGGACATAAGAGGATACCCTGCTTCTGTGCCTCCTTGTGTCTCCTAGAAGAGTCAACTTCACTATGTCTAATCTAAGAGTTGGGACTCAGATAGTAATTGGGTATCCAACATGCAGACAGAATTACTTCCACCATTAACTATATAAGCAAAAAGATACCAATCTTCATGTAAGATCAGTGGACATCTTGGGTCACTCCGTAGGAACATCAACTAAGGGTGGGAGTGGTGGAAATAAACATACAGATTTTAACATCATCATTTTCTTAAAAGCCCCTTAACTTTTTAAAAAAGCTATATGATTACATTAAAATTAACTTATTTATTTCATGTGTACCATCCATAATATGGTGATTTAACTTTGTGTAGAGGAAAAATTTTGCTTCAACTTTTTACTTTTCAACATGTAGACCCAATCTAGAAGCTTATATTAGAACCAATCCGGTCCTTGCCCAAATATGGTGACATAACACTTTAGGTTGAGGAAATTGGCTTGAGTTTATAGTTTGAAATTCAGACTGGATGTAACAAGACCCCAGTGAGTCAAAGTATGTGATTGTTTCAAAAGTTTGAATGAATGCCAATCATTCATAGCTTGCCATTTCCAGTGAAATTTCAAAACATGAATAATTTTAGAGTCATCATTAAATAACAATGATCAAAAAATCTAAAATAACAGTAGCAAATTCCAGTAAAGGATATAAAAATATAACTTCAAATTGCTTAAAACAGTCATTGTAGTATCATTTACATCGACCGAGATTATTTCTAATAGCAAAGTGCCCATATTATAAGTCTGACAAAAAAGAAATTTCAAACAAAGAACGGATTGTTCAATATAGGATATAGGGTCAACAAAACTTGTCAACATACTCATAATTAGATTTCATATAGTCACCATGTATTTTTGGACTTTTTCTTGAATGCCAGGCCAATATTTATAGAACCTGGGCTGAGCTGAGTGGCAGCCAGTATGGTGTGGCATGTGGCTGCCTTAGATGGTGTTTCCTGGATGAAATCCACCCTACGCCATCCCTCCCAGCCAAAAGCATCCTTCGTACCTGCACAAGGTCTGGAATTTTACCATTCAACATCAATATCTAAATTCCTTAGGGGTAGAGCATCCTGCCTTCTGTGAAAATCCAGACATTGCTGGGAAAGGCAGTCACAAACAGCTTGTTATCAATCACTGCCAACTTATCTAGAAATGAAAGGCCAGATGGCCCATTATCAATACATTAATTCATTCTTAGCTCTTCAGATTAAATTTTCTGTTATTTTAAAACAGATAATATTTGTTTCAGCCTCGTTTAGGAGACTATACATAATGCAAAAGTCTGTAAAAAGCAACTTGTAGTTTGTAAAGAGCTTTCACAGACACTGTCTCTTGAGACAGAACACAGAAATATTCCGAGCAGAAGAAAGAGAAGGAGGCCTGGACAAGCCGGCAATGTTGAGCAACTGGGCGTTAGGATATTGTGTGGCAGTGGGGTGGGGCAAGAAGGTGCCAAAGAGATGGGACAGGGCAGGTGCAGAGCCCTGAGATGATCTGTGCCGACATTTACAATTTGTCTTAAGAATAGTCTGATGTTGGGTTTGCATATGCTCATTGGTTTGAAAGAAATAGCATTAAAGTGACTACGAAGACTAGGGGAAGAATCTACCTTTAGGGCACTCTCTGAATGATGCTACTGTAACCAGTGGAAAAGTGAAAAGTTTAGCAACAATTTAAAAGCCTATACCATATTCCTAAAAAAACTGAAAACAAAATCCTCTTCCTGTTTTTCATATTTGAATTGACAAAATTGTAGCTTGCTCTCACATCTAATGTATTCAGATTTAATCATTAGAAACCTTAATACCTAACTACAGTTTTCAAGCATTTGTATCATTTAACAAAGTGTACAAAAATTTCACCGAGGCACACATTAGAAGGTCAGTTTAATCACCTCTCAGTTGGGTTATGCTCCCATTAAAACGGGTGGTATTTTTATTTTGAATTATTCTTACAGAAAATAAAAGTAATACATCTACATCTTGATCACACAGTAATTTTCCAAACTGAACCTGACAACTTAACTCTCTCAAGTTTCTGCTAATAAACTTTTATATGATAGATCTAAAAAACCTTATGCAATGATGTCATGGCATATGTCTGGCTGAATAATGCATTGTCAGATGTGGTGCTCGGTTTTGATATGCCACACCGTGTTGGGACAGCTCATTACATCAGTATACTTAAAGAAATTCACATCATGAAGCAGATTGACATCAGGCTTTTTAAACAAACTCTAGAACATTTTGTTTGCTGTAAAATAATTTAGTTATTAATGGGATGAACAAAAGTTTATGCTACTATGCTACGTAACTGAAAACATACGATCTAAGTAGTTAAAATTAGCAAAAATTTTAATAAAATTAAAATTTCATTATTATATAACATCAACTTTATCCACGTTTTTAAACATCATAACAATCAGCAATGCTGTCATTCGCTTTACCTATTTTGGCCCATAGATTAATAATTTGCAGCCTTATAGTGCAACTGTACTGCTAAAAGAGATTTTTTTTTTAAGTGCAGAGAGTTGAGTTAATCATTATGGCTTTCTATATTCACTGGTCTGTCAAGTTTCTTCCCTTATTTTGTTGATATTGTTCTTTTTCTTTTTCTTTCTTTTTTTCCCAATCTTCACTCCATATTCCCTCTTTGACTCCAAAGGCCCCCACTTAGTGTGTTTGGTTTATAAATCAGATTCTTATATATCTTTGAAAAAAACATAGTGTGGCTTTTTTTATGAATGAGTTTTAAATCACACAAAGAATATTACATCACAGATTATGTTCATCTTCTTACCCTTTGCACTCCACACTTTGTTTTTGAGCTATGTTTCTGTATGTAGCTGTTGTTTATGGCTTTTTTTGCTGCATAGTATAATAGTCCATAGTTAGTATACATTTGCCACATTTAACTTAGAGATCAACATATGGGTTGCCTCCAATTCCCAGTTCTCCAGCTTGGATCATTGGGTAGTGTCATTCTTTACACAGAAAGTTCAAAATGAGGACAAGTTTTGGGGGGAAGGCAGTGATTTTAATGCTGAGTTTAAGTTGCCTATAGAACATCTAAGTGGATGAATAGAGGAAGCACTGGGCTCTATGATTGAGCCTCTGGGCAAACAGCCTGACTCTTGAGAGACTGGTTTAGGTTAGAGATCATGAGTTACACTCATCAGCATCAAAGTTAAAATGGATGAGATTACCTTGGAAAAACGCATAGTGAGTGAAAATTCAAGGATTGCTGGCAGAGATCTAGGCCACACCAACATGAAAGAGAGGTAGAGACAGGGGCTTCCAAGGCATCTGAGTTGTAGTGGTCATGCACAGAAATGATGCTCTAGACCAGGGGTCGGCAGTCTACTCCCTGCAAGCCAAATCTGGCCAGCTACCTGCTTTTTGTTTAAAAAAAAAAAAAACAATTTTCTTAGAACACAGTCACACTCATATGCTCTGGTGCTGCAGATGAATGTGGCTGTGTTCTAATAAAATTCTAATGAAACTCTGCAATGGCAGAGTTATGTAATATTATCAGATTGTATGATCTGCAAAGCAAATAGTATTTACTGTCTGCCTTTAACAGAAAATGCTTACCGATCCCGAACTAGACAGTAAAATTAAAGGGTAAGGTGAATGACTCCAGGATTCTCTCTTTTTACTACAAAATCATAAGAGTTTCCTCTATGCTTGATAAGCATACATTTTGTAATTCTATAAAAATGCTTTTGTGTTCCTTCATTTCTTTTGAATGTATCAGTTTCCTAATATAAATCCACTGGAGTTAGATTTGCTTTTTTGTGGAAAATATGACTTAGCTTCTGTTTGCTTGTTCTTCGTCTGCATGGTGTGATTAAGGTTGAAGAGTTTCTGTGTTTTATATATAAATTTGAGTGCCTCTGGGCATGATTACCTATGATTTTATACAGTGTAAATGCATTGGTAAAATGAAAGCTCTTTTCCATTATATATTTCAAAATGCATCTTAAAAGTGACTGAAGTCTTAGTAAAAATGTTGGAAAGTAGATACGTCGACTCTCAGATAAGTGATTGTTGCTTTGTACTTCAAGTCTGAGATTCTATTCTCACATAGTTTGTTGTTTCCTGTTTCTTTTGGAAGGTACTTTCACATTGTAGTGTTCAGCTTTCTGAGACCTTCCTTTGAGCTAATTTGTATCAGAAATAAGTTGCAAATATACAAGAGAATCCAAAATTTTGTTTCTATTAATAAGTTTTCATTTCTGCTCTTTTAATGCTTTTACTAAAAAATCATATATTCAGTAAACTACCACCACCAAGATAAGGCATTGTCAACTTTGGTCAATATTGAATTTCAAGAAAAGAAATATTCTATTTAGTCATTTTCTTTGCTGGAACAAGTATGCGAATTTTTAATGTGTTTAATTGATTCAAAAGAGTACTTAATACACAGGTGTTTGTGTAACCAGATCCAGAATTGAGTTTCTATGGTTAATGAAGAAAGATGTTGAAATAGGATGCATATATATGAGGGCTGTCCAGAAAGTATCCAGCCATTGTTAATATAATGAGAACAGTTACATAGCTGAATACTTTCTGGACAGCCCTTTGTATACTGTAAGAAGGATGTTCTGAACCCTGACTGCACATTGAAACCGCTTAGGAGCTCTGAAGAAAACAAATACTGATGCCTGGATTCCACCCCAAGGTATTTTGATTTAATTACTGTGGGGTACATAATCCAGTCATTGGGACTTTTTTAAAAAAGCTTCTCTAGGTGATTACACTATGATGCCAAAACTGAGAACTATTGCTGTAAATCAGTGTTTAATGAAATCAGTGGGAGGGGTGATGAGAGAAAGTTTAGAGACCATAATAGAAATCAGTTTACAGCATCCAAATGGGGGCAAAAGAGATCAAACTCTCACTATTTGCTGATGATATGAATGAAACTTAAAATGCAACTTATTAAAAATTTTTAGGTATACTGCTTTGCAATAAAATTTTGTCTTTAAATTGTTATATTAGAAAAAAAGTCTAAAATCAATAATCTAAGTTGCTATCCTCAGAAATCAGAAATAGAAGACCAAATCATATACAGTGTAAGTAGATGGAAGGAGAAAAACTAAAAAATAAGATCAAAGTCAATGAAAGTAAAAATAAAAATATATAAATGTCAATAAAATCAAATTTTGTTCTTTGAAATGAATAAGAAAATTGATAAATTCTATATCTACATTGATAAACAAAAAAGAGAGAAGATATAAATTACTGATATCAGGCATGACAGAGGGGACGTCACCACAGACATTAAATGAATTATAAAGGTCTGCTATGAACAACTTTGTGACAATAAATTAAATGCACAAATCCATTATCACTGAGCAAAACAGGTGAAGTTGTAATTTCACACTAGATGTCTAATATCATGGTCCATGTTCTTAATTATTATATTACTTACTGCCAATTTCATTGCTTTCTTATAAATATTTTTAGAATTATTTATAATTCATAGAATTGCCAATGTGGTAGAAAACTTAGAGACTATCTCTTTCCATCCTTTATTTTGCTGAAATGAAATCATGGCTTTTATTTAATTATTTATATTATCTTTAAATAATAAAATCACTAAGAAATTGTACACATCTCATAACATTATCATCCTATGCATAGATCTTTTGGCCAAAATGGAAAAATATACAAGTCAGTGGGATGAAAGGAGGAGCAAAGGGAGCAGAAGGGACAACATGTAAAAATTGCCTAATATTAGAAAGGACTGCTTTTTCAGCTGAGAAATTTACCGTTAAATCTATGTTTATAAACTTTCCAATTCAAAGTGGATACTGATGATAGTCTGTTTAACCCACAATGGCATCCAAACTGTAGTGACAGATTCATCTTGGTAAAGGCCATCTGACTCATTTCAATGGCGCCGTTAAAATCATTGATTTCTAGAACACAGAAATGAATGGATAGCTTGTGGCCCATTTAATCGTGACCTAAATTGACTAATTCATTGACTCCTTTCTCCTCTGGGCAGAAAAATTGTTCTCTCTCTCTCCTATCTGTCCCTCAAAAAACTAACTAGGACTAATAAATACTTTTCACATCTAAAGATTTAATTAGAACAAGAATAAATAACTGAGAGAGGAAGTGCTAATACACAGCAAGAGGTCAAGTCAGTTCTGTCATCGACCTTCCTTACACTGCAGTGTGTTAGTTCAAAACTCCAACTGAGCAGCCACCAAAGGCTATAATTGGTACCATGACGTCAATACTTCCTAAAATGAGATAGTAGATGTAATGTTTTAGCAACAAATTAGCCACAGTGTATGAAAAATATCTCCTAAAATGTTGCACGTGTTGAGGCATGAAATTGCTTTTCAAGAGAGGAATCTAAACATCTTTGTTTAGGGACTATTATTTAGATGGTACCTCTAATCAAGTCCAGGTCCATCCAACAAGGAGTCATGAGGAAACAGGCAATACGAGATAAACCAGTATAATATAAATAAAGTGCTGAAAGAAAAGAAGGGCAGGTGTTTTAAGATTAGTATAGTAATCAATGCCAGCACAGAGGGTGGGGTAAGTAAAGAGGTATTTTGAGGTCAAACACAGAGCACCTTTACCATTGTGACAATGAATTTTCTCTTTAGACTAAGATTCGCAAAGGATTTTGTATCCATTCTGTATGGCTGTAAAAAAAAAATAATAATCCATAGTTATATCAATTTGAAAAATGCTTGGAAAATTCATTTATCTATTGCAAGACTTCTCAAAGCTTTTAACATGACTTGTGATTTTCCCAGGGAATGGTGGGTACAGAAGCAGAGAACAATATACAATATACAGTATATCCTAAACCTATTTGACTTGGTTTTTGTGAGATAGCTCACTAGCATTTTGGAAAAATAAGTAAATTCATGTAGGGGAATGTTACTGACAAAAATGGTAAGCTATTCCATGAATATGAATAAATAGATGATGTGAAAATTCATCAAAATAACCATGGATAGAATGAATTGCATAAAAGAGATTAAATCATAATTATGATTGGAGTCTTGAGTAACAGTCCAATAGCGAATGAAGACCTTAAAAATCATAATCATTGTTGGAAGGAACAGAAGATAACAGACACCAAGTAAAAATTTTATTTTAAAATGGTGTGAGGAAAATCAATATTTTGTCTTACTTTGTAATTGTTCAAATTAAACATTGGAAAAATAAAATATTTATCCATTTATAAATTTAGAACATCTAGACAAAGACCCCATTAAAAGCTAAGTCTTTTTCAGCCATATTAAAGAATGAAATCCTGTCATGTGCAGCAACATGGATGGTTAATGGCTACAAAAATATAGACAGATAAAAGAAATAACTTCTAGTATTTGATAGTACAGTAGGAAAAATAGTCAACAGTAATTTATTTTATATTTCAAAATAGTTAGAAGAGAAGAATTATAATGTTCCAAACACAAAAAAAAGATAAATGTGGTGATGAATATCCCAGTTATTCTGGTTTGATCATTATACTTTGTATGCATGCATAAAAATATCACATGTATCCAAAAAATATGTACAACTATGATATATAAATTAAAAAGCTAAGTGATAAATAAAATACTCATAAAATATTTTAGTATGAATAATAAGCTAAAGTGTTGGTATCTTATATAGGTATGTATGTGTATGTTTATGTGCATGTATGTTTAAAGTTTAGAGAAGTGAACAATCCAATAGAAAAATAAACAAAGACTCTGAATAGGTAATTCAAAGAAAAAGAAATACAAATAACAGAAATATTAATACAACATGTTCAATTTTACTAATAATGAATTACAAATAAAAAAGAACACAAGCTATTATTTTTGCTTTTTAATTGTTAAAACTTACAATGTCTGAAATAGTCCAATGTTGCAGAGGCCATGGGAAATAAGACATGTCCTGGTATTCAGTAGCAAGTAAGAATACGGGCTCTGAATTCATTAAGAAGAAAATTCAAACTTGGGCCCCACTATTTCTCAGCTGAGTCACTCTGGGTAAAGTGCCTACAGGATCTTAGCCCCTGGGATTTCCTCTAACTGAAATGCTCTTAATCATCGCTATGGTTCTCTACCTCACTTGACGGAGGTCACTACTCAGATACTTAGAGCTGTCACCCTGATCACTTGTTTAAAATAGCAACACAAACTTTTATATATTTTATTTATTTCCCTCCATTCCTTACTCTACCTAAATTTACCTATTAGTCTTTTCCAAGATCTAGAAAACATATGTATTTCTCTTCTTTATTTTCTCTGCTAGACTGTAAACTTGATGACCTTGGGGCTTATTCATGTCTTTATTGGCTGAACGAAGTGGTAAACATAGCGGACTCATAAGAGCTATATTTTGAATAAATGCATGAATGAGTCATACACAGCACAGAACCTAATTTTTCTCATTTATAAAATCAGGATAATAATAACTACTTCCTGTGGTGGTTTTGAACATGTTTAAATATTATTAGGAATTTTTGAAGAATCTGACTAGTAAAATAATTTATTTTAATTCTTTCTTATAACTTCTTTCTTCTTTTCAAATGAATCTTGTTTATGTCTCTTGATTGCATATATGATTTTCAATTTTATATATGTACATATTTCATATATAACATATTTTATATATTTATACATATAAAATATATATTTCAAAGCTTAGTAATGGTTTTTAAGTTCAGTGGGTCCTCACTAGGAAAATATTTTGGGGAGCATAGTTCAAAGGCTATACTTCAATACTCTTCAGTCTCTGTTGTTATGAGGATTAACGACTGCAGTAAGTGAAGGATACACACTGTCTACATGAAGGATACAGACTGTCTATATGAACAGTACACACATTATTTGATAGCGTCATTTTCTGCCAAATATTATGTTAATTTATTCCAAAGTACACAGAACAGCAGATTTACAAAATGTAAAGTTTGGCAAAGGTTTCTGTATCTGATCTTGATACATTATTGTATATCTTCAACATTCCTGGCAATATTTTCTTTGTTCTCTCACAGTTGCTGTTATGGTTAAAATGGTCATGATACAAGTATGTCTTGTTGGATTCGAGAGGTTGGGAAGTGACCAAGAACAGCTGCACATTTCTACTCATGGAATTCATTTCAGTACAACTCAGGTAGTGGTAAAGGAAACTTAAGAATTATAATCTTGTAGTCAAAGGATGTTTGATTTTGCATCATTCTATGTTCCAGTAAATGAACCCTGTGAATTAGGCCACCCTAGAGAGGTTTTATAACCTCAGGCTGACTCTGACTTTGGAAAGCCATTTACTTTCAGTCTCCTCATGTATAAAATGTGGGCTGCTTAGATAATCATCACTTCTTATCTAGATCTCTGATCCATTCTTACATAACTTGCTTTTATAGCTCCATGAGTGGAACACTCAGTTCTGCATAACCACCTGCAAACCCTTGCTGAAACTCTGGGAATTTCCTTGAATGATTGATTAATATATGTTGTCAAAGAAAGAATATTTTATAAAAGCAATTTTGCTAATGTTGAAAATTTTAAGTGTCAGTATAGAGCAATATATAATACCCCTCTAAAGAATAGTTAAAAATGTACTTCCTCTTTAATATTTTCATATTAGTCATATCACATTGGTCAGAATTATTCTCTCCTTTTGTTAATTCCTATAGGATTTAAATATATGCTTTGGTTATATGAAACATTAGAGACAATGTTCATTTTGTCCATTTAATCTTGATTACATTAGATCAATCTTTGTTTGTGAACAGATTTCATGAAAATTTGAAATATACCTTCAAAGCCAAAAATTGAAAAGGTGTTCCTTTGAAGCTAATATTGACATGAGGTATAAATTTTGCCAAAATCATAAAGACAGCAAAATCTCCTAAAGCCTGTTATTAAATGTCTATCTTTCATTATTCAAAAACTAAAACTGATTTCCAAAATAGTTCCCGATGGATCTGACAGGAAATATTTGCCTGAACATATTAATTATCTTATTAAATGTTGGTAAAAATGTTATGACAAAAAGCAGGTTAAGAAACACATAAGTGCACATATAAGAATAACATCTATTGGATGTTGGGCAGGGGGGAGGGGGAGGGAGGAGAAGGGACGGGTATATACATACACAAAGAGTGCAACGCGCACCACCCGAAAGATAGACATATTTGAAACTCGGACTTAGGGGGGGAGGAGGGGAGGCAAGGGCAACATAAGTAACCTAAATATCTGTACCTCCATAATATGCTGAAATAATAATAATAAAAAGAAACAATTATGAGTGAAATTCTTTCAGTTGCAATGGTTCACAGATTATTTTTAGCAAGAGATTTTGGCACCCCAGAGATATTTTTCCCATTTTCATGAGGAGGAATGAATGGCAGCCAATCCTAGTTCATTAGGAAGGACCACAGGACAAGAAGCTTTTGACAAATACTATAGATCTGACGGGCAGAGTTTGGATATATGAAGAGAAAAAAAATTATATTGAATTTTGGAGGAAGCATGAGTTTTTCACCGTAAGCAAGCAAATTAACCGAGGTACAGGTGAAAGAGCTGTCCTCTGTGGGTTTCAGATTCAGAAATCACGAGTTCCCTCAAATGGTGTCCCTGGACAAGGTATTATGAGAAAGTTCTGTTCTCAAGTCCCAGGCACTTTCTCACTATCTCTCCTACACATTCTTTCCATTTCCTGATGGGCAAGCTCGTGAATATGTGCTGTGTAGCAAAGAAGGTAGATTGTCTTTTTTCGGATGACTGTGAAAGCTAAGGTTCTGGAATTTCAGAAAAGTCTTATAGATTTATTTATAGATTTATTACTCTTCAATGTCTTGTGAGATTATTTAGTTTCTGTTCACACCTGAAAAACTACTCTGGTTTTCCCCCTCATTAAACAAAATTATCCCTTCTTATTTCAAATCTTGCTTCTGACTAAAGCTACATACACGAGAAGAGAAAGTAATTTTGGGGAAAATTTAGTTGTTCCTCAAAATATTAATGTTTGTGATGCAAAAATAGGCAATTTCCCAATAACACATGTTGTGAATGATGTTTTCTTTTTCATTTAGATCTCAAATCAATTGATTTTAATTATGTAAAAATTCAAAACTTACCTTTTGGATCGTATAATGTTCATATCCTAAAATATACATTTTTTATTTCTCCCTTATCATTACTTACACATGACATATCTGTTCTCTATTTAGGCATTGTTGCCATCTTGTGTATCTCTTTTTGGTAAGAACAAATACTAGCAGCTGAGTGGAGAGCATTTCCAAGCAGAGATGGGAATTCCATAATGCCATTACATGCAAAAGTCTAGAAGTTGATTGTACTTGAATCTTCCTCCATATTCTATATTTTTAATAACTGGTAAAAGGTAAATACCATAATACGAGTATCTCAATTATTCAGGCAGATAGAATTAGGTAATTTAATAGAGCAAATGATCCTGAAATAATTTATGTTCATTTTCGTTGAGCGTGACAGGTTTTGTAGTGCTTAAGTATTAGTTTTTTAGTTTTTTTTTTTCAGCATATTATGGGGGTACAGATGTTTAGGTTATGTATGTTTCCCTTGCCCCCCCGCTCCCCCCCAAGTCCAAGTTTTGTCTTACCAGTTGTATTTTTTGTATGCTAACAATTACAAGTACTTATTCAAATGTATTAAGGTTAAGTGACTAATGTAACCAAAGTCAATCTATACTGAATTAACATTATATATCCTTCAACAGTTAACAAATCAATTATTATAGCTAATATATTGGAAGACTTGCCATGTCCCAGATGCTAGCATGCAATAGAAATGAGGGGTTATATGTTTCTTACTCTTTCTAATTCATATTTATCCTTGATGTAGATGCTATCATTTCTTTCAGGAAAATTTTTCCAAATTGCTGGACTGTTACTATTGATGGAGACAGTACCCTGCACCTCTCTTCCATGTCACATACACACATTTTGTAAATATGTATTCATGAATGCAAACGTCATAATGACCAGTACTATAGTTTGGATGTTTGGTTCTCCAAATCTCGTGTTGAGATTTGATCCCAATGTTGGAGGTGGGGCCTAATGGGTATGCTTGGGTTATGGAGGCAAATCACTCATGAATAGATTAACGTCCTCCTGCATGGTGAGGGAGTTCCCACTCTATTAGTTCTCTTGAGACCTGGGTGTTAAAAAGAGCCTGGCACCTCCCCTTTTCCCTTGCTTCCTTTCTTGCCATGTGATCTCTACACAGCCGGCTCCCCTTTGCTTTCCGCCATGAGTGGACGCAGGCGGAGGCCCTCACCAGATACAGATGCCCAATCTTGAACTTTTCCAGACATCTAGATCATGAGCCAAAAGAACCTTTTTTCTTTATACATTACCCAGCCTCAGGTATTCCTTTATAGCAACAAAAAATGGACTAAGACAACAGGGATTTTACCTGTCTTCTTGGCACTAGATTCAGCCCTAGCATATTTCCTGGCAAATAGTTGATGCTCAATAATTATCTGTTCAATACTATCAAGTGAGGCATCATTTATATCTTCTTCTAAACTACAGGAACAATAAAGCAGTGTTCATCTTTTCATTGTCCACTGCTATGCCTGATGTAAGGTACAGTACATGGTAGGTGCCCAGTAGATACTTCTTTTTATGAGCAATATTACTTTATTATAATGAATGCTTTGAAGTATTATAAGTAGTCAGTTAAAATAGAACTGTGGTATTTCTAAAATGAAGACATCTTTAAATGTAAGATATAATAAAAAAGATGATTAATTTTTTAAAAGCTGAGAAAAGAACCATACCCACAGTAGCATGTAATATAAAAGAGAGCTCAGTTGTGCAAGCTTCAGAATGTTATAGTAGGTTTTTTTAATTCAGGATAAGATCCTCTAAAGCTCTGCCCCTCAGATCCATGTAGTATGCTATTTTTTTTCTTAACTCTTTTGCTTCATAACAGATATAATATCTAAAGATTACAGCTCAATAAATGTTTTTTAAAAGCTGAACTGTTTAAATGAACTGAATTATTACCTCACTTTGCTTTATACACATTTCACTGTAAATGTACTATGTATTAAAATTAATAATATAAATTAAAACAGACTAACTTTACGGGAACACTACTTTAAATATGATTGATCGAAAGGTACTTCTAAATAAATAAACTCCATAATAAAATGCAATATTTTTTCTAATTCATTAATTAAATCCCCAAAACTTTAGAATTTTTTTCTAAACCTGATCAGATAGGAAGAACTTGATTAGAAATACTCACATTTTTACACTGTAACATGCATTAATGTTCATACCTTCTTGGGGCTTGGGCAGTATACTAGCCTGTCAATTTACTCATTTTTTCATTGTCATATTTATGACTCTCTAGGAACAGTGAGCACTAATGCTGTAAGTAGTCTGTTTATATCTTTGCTGAATTTGTCCTGTTGAAAGAATGAGAAAGAAAGGAAAAACAGAGAGTGGGTATAAGAGCCCTTCTCCCGTGAGACCTGAAATATATTAATATTTCTGCTTATACTCAGTACCATAGGCATTTTTCTGTTTTATGCTTTTTTCTCTTGATCACCTTTTTCTATTAATATAAGTAACCCATATACATCATTGTATTTGGTTGATTGTTTACTGGGATAGTAAATGATGAAGGAGGAGCATGCTTGAGTAAACAAAATGATTTTATTTTTGAGAATGTTTAATGTGCCTGTGAAACATCCAAAAGGAAATTTCTAATAGACATCAAGATATATCACTCTGGATATCTAGTTGGCATTGTGTGTTGGAGATATAAATTCCAGATCACTTGTGACCGTGAGATGACAGAAAAGATGTAAAGAAGAGATATGGTGTTGAAAGAAGGAGAGTAGTTAAATGGGTTGAATGCTCCTGGAAGTTCAGATGCTGAAAGTATTTAGCATGGTTCTTGGCATACAGTGAGTGCTCAATAAATGTCAGCTGTAATAACAATGACAACGATTCTTATAGTCAAGAAAGAACATGAAATAAGAAAGAACATTATATCTTATGACATCATCCTCAGAATCTCAATTATGCATAGGTGAGAACACTGTTCTCCATAACTGTCCCCTCTCTCTCCCTCCCTCCCTTATTTCCTTTTCTCCTTTATTTCTTCCTTCTCTCCTTGCTTCCTCCTTCCCTCCATCCTTTTCCTCCCTCTCCTTCATTTCTTTCCTTTTCTTCTAATCATTTCTTCTTCCTCCAAAGAACGTGACTTCCTGATTTCGCTTACCATGTCACTGATTTTGTTGTTTGTGGAATAAATTCTAGAGGTTTGATTCTGAAAAAATTAGTCCATTAATTAAAATTTATTCTTCTTAAAATACTTCCATGTCTGCCTTTGACTTCTTATTTCATTATGTGCCTAAACTCCTACCAGCTTGCTTTACATAAAATCTGTTATCTAATCACTTTATCTCTTACCTCCTGTTTTATTACACATGCTTTCTTGTGTTTAATTGAGAATCCAATGCAGTGCTCTCCAAAATTCCCTTCTCATTTTGGTAATTCTTTTTTTGCTCCAAAATTGATTTTTTTATCTCTGTAATTTGAGTTCATGCCTTATCTTGGCATCTTGAGTGTGGCATTCATTTTCTTGTATATGACAGTAGAATCTAGAACCTTCAAATTCCTATTTATTCTTTAATGCATAAACATAGTCGAGTATAGCTTTTACCAGTCAATAGTGGGTGAATTCAAATCTTTTCCTTTCACTGTCCACAGTGTGCTATGAGAAACATCTTTTCAGGTAATAGGTAGGGATGCACTGATGTGAACAACCTCAAGCCCAATTTCTGGACCCTCTTTCCTATATGTGGCTCTCCTAGACTGAAGGGAGATTTCCCTCTGTTCTCAAATACTTGTTCCATAATCAGAGTACATTTTTCCTGGTAACCTAGAGCCAGTCATGTTTATTCCCCTGCCAGAAGCCACAAGTGGAGATCACAAAATAACAGAACCCACAATATTCACTGCTCCTTCTGTGTTTTGTTTTTTCCTACATCCCCTCAAACATCAAGCAGGCAACCTCCTACCTTTTGTTCCTTTATTTTGGTTACTGTTTTTTTCATATTTTATTTTTCATTATTATGGGTACATAAAAGTTGTATATATTTATAGGGTACATGTGATGTTTTGATAT
>CAUYSK010093064.1:0-10634 GCA_963575035.1 Avahi laniger
TTTTTAGTTGTCCAATTAATTTCTTTCTAATTTTAGTAGAGACAGGGTCTCACTCTTGCTCAGGCTGGTTTCAAACTCCTGAGCTCAAACAATCCGCCCACCTCGGCCTCCCAGAGAGCTAGGATTACAGGTGTGAGCCACCACGCCAGGCCTGTTTTTCCATTCTTGTGATACTACTCTTAGAAGAATGGGCTCCAGTTGCATCTAGATTAATATAAGAGGCATTCATTCACCATTTTTGTTTTCATGACTGAGTAGTTATATAACGAAAATGTTTGTACCCAAGTAATATTCTGAAATTAAATAATAAATAAATAAAAATCTGTAATGTAATGACAGGTTAAAGGCAAATATCAAGAGAAGAACATAACAGAATTCTATAAATGCCTCCCAAGTGATGAATATGTTTAATTAAAATCATATGTTCATGGATTGATATCAAAAAAAAAATCCAAAATGGACCTCATTCCAAGGGCTGCCATTGCACAACCAAGGCTCCTAACCTTGAACAGTCTCTCCAGATGGCCAGCAAGATAATACTAAAGCCCTCTCTAAAGCCCAAAAATCATACACGATAGAATCCATGATGGGCAAAACACTGAGCACTGAGGCTAAGTCTCAACATCAGACAGACTGACTTGGCCATTTACCAGCTGTGCCACCTACGGTGAGTTGTTTAATTTCTTAGAGCCTCAGTTTCCTCAACTTTAAAATGGGGATAAAGAAGACATCTACATCATCAGTTGTTATAGGGGATTAAATAAATCATGTCTGTAAAAAACCTGGCACATTAAGAGCACACAGTAAAAACTATTTTCATACTCAGAAACAAGAGCTAATTCAAAGAAAAGGTGAGGGGTGGGGGAAATAAGGGGTGAGGAGTGGGTTACCTTTCAATGATCTAAAATGTTACATTGCCTAGACTACTATTCCCCAAGGGGTCCCATTAAGTCCACATTTATGGTATTTATTTTTTTCCAGAGCAATGACCATTTTACACATTAAACATCTCTACCTTCTGCTGCTGTTTTACAGGTGGCCACTATAATAAGATCTCCACTCATGTCAGTGCAGAAACCTTCATCTCTTTCTCTGTCAAGAGAAGGAAGTAAAGCAAGATAAGAGACCTAGGTCACTGTGCGGGGTGGGTGACATATGTCTAGAATCCTCAAGGAATAGGTCAGGAGGGGGCTCTGAGGTGGAATAAGAGGCACAAAAGGAAAAGATTCAAATTGCCGTGGTGTGTTTTTTTGGCTCTTGATCTGAAGAGGCCACACCTGCAAATGTTAGGCACACTTTCACCTCTGAGTTACTTCTTTTATCCATGGCACAAAGTCCATGGCCACAAACCCCACAAGGGGAGAGGCTAAGAGAGGACAAGAACACTAAGACAGAGCAGAATACTTCCCCAAGCCCTGACATAGCCTCCCTCCTTCCATACTTGCCCCTCTATAGTCTATCCTCCGCATAGCAGCCAGAGTGAGCCCTTGTAAGTCAGATCATACTTCTCTGCTCAAATCCAGCCAATATCTTTTCATCTCACTCCAAGAAAAAGTCCTAATCCTTACAATGGCCTACAAGGCAAATTGCCCATCCCCTATCACTACCACCATGCACTCTCTGACATCATCTTCTACCTCTCTCCCCCTCACTCACTTCCCTTCGGCCACACTAGGCTCCTTGTTTTTCTAGAACACACCAAGCACACTCCTGACTCCAACTCTTTGCCCTGGCTGTTCCCTCTGCCAAGAATCTCTTCCTCTAGATATCTGCATGGCTCACACCAGAAATCTTTTTCATTTTTTCCTTAATTGTCCCTTTCTCTGTGAAGCTTTCCTTGATCACCTTAATTCAAATTGAATCACACAGCACCCATGGCATTCCCTATCTCCCTTCCTTACTTTATTTTTCTCCATTGTACTTATCATCATTTAACATAATATATATTTTAATTACCTTATTTACTGTCTTCCCCACTAAAACATGGAGATATTTGTGTTTTTTGTTCATGGATGTATTCCCAAGGCCTGTAACAGTGCCTGGCGCATGATACACAATCAGTATTTGTGGAATGAGTGAATTCATCTAGTTTAAAGTAGCTCCTCAGCCTTGAGTATACATTAGAATCATCTTGGTGCAGGGCTTTTAAAACCCACTGATACCAATTAATTCTGAATCTGTGGGAGTAGAACCCAGGAATCTTTTTTCAAAACTATGCAGGTGATTCCAACATGCAGCCAGAGCAAAATTCTGGTTCTAAAAGTCAAATATAGCTCTTCCTAACCTCTTCCTTTTTTTTTTTTTTTTTTTTTGAGACAGAGTCTTGCCCTGTCGCCTAGGCTAGAGTGCAGTGGCGTCATTGTAGCTGACCGCAACCTCCAACTCCTGGGCTCAAACGATCCTTCTGCCTCAGCCCCCCAAGTAGCTGGGATTACAAGGCATGTGCCTCTGCACCTGGCTAATTTTTCTATTTTTATTAGAGATGGGGTCTCGCTCTTGCTCAGGCTGGTCTCAAGCTCCTGGCCTCAAGTGATCCTCCCACCTCGATCTCCCAGAGTGCTGTAATTACAGGTGTGTGCCACCACGCCTAGCCTTCATATCTTCTTAATAACAGCCATATCTGGGATAACCCCTCTGCAGAGGAAATGACTTGCACCTCTCTTAGCGCAATACATACTTGTTAAATGAAAAGAACCTGGGTGAAATTAAATTCAAATGATCATCAAGGGAAAAAAACAAAAGGGGCAGCCAGTGGAGTATGTTGAAGGCAGAGTTGTGGGACATTAGTAGGCCTACAAGTACCTGCTCCTCCCTGGGGTCAACTTGGGTCCAGAAGCTGGTTTTCAGTTTTAGAGGTTAAAAAAGTTGCATTTTGTCAGCCCACTTGGGAAGGTGGAGGAGATCTTCTTAAGGGATTAACTCCTATTCACCAAATCTGCAAGAGATTGATAACACCATCTGTATCATTATACAGCTAGGTGACTACTCACCAATGCTCTAGGGGGACAGAGAGGAGGGCCATACAAAGATGGCACACTGGATACATAGGTTTTAATTTAGGGGAAGGGAGGTGGGAAGGTGAGAGAAGGTAATCTGAAAGGGGACACTGCTCAGGTAGGCACTTCTCAGAGAGATATGCCATGTGGTAAACATCTGTGGTCACTATACAGATCAGAGTTTTAACAGTCTTTAACAAGTGTCTAGAGATGCCAAACACCTGCCAGTGAGAGG
The DNA here is from genome assembly GCA_963575035.1 of Avahi laniger. NCBI lineage: Eukaryota > Metazoa > Chordata > Mammalia > Primates > Indriidae > Avahi > Avahi laniger. The sequence goes on from CAUYSK010093064.1 coordinate 3,232, forward strand.
AAAGGGGGGCATGGTTCAAGTGTAGAAAATTAAGTTGGCATTTTTTACTTGAAAGGGGAAACAGAAAAAATGCATGGTGGGAGAAGAAATCTAATAACTACCATTTTTAAATTGGGCACATATCATCCCATTTAATCATCCCAACAGCACTGCGAGGGAGGTACTATTATCATTTCATTCTATACGGAAGAATGTCTAAGGCTCAGACAGGTTAAGTAGCTTGCCCAAGATCACAGAGTTGGTAAGTGGTAGAAGCAGGACTGAACTCCCCAAGACCCATGCTTTAACCCAGTGGTCCTCAAATTTCTCGTACATTAGAGTTACCTTGGGAGTTTGTTTGAACCACTGGGACCCAGCCCGCTGCCCCCTGAGATTCTGATTTGGTGGGTATGAGGGGGGTTCAATAATGTGATGTTACAAGCCCCACTGCTCCCCCGTTCCAGTACTTATGGTGCAAGTGGTCCTTTGTGCGGATTCACAGCTCCTCTCTTTGTGCGATGCCCTGGGACAAGGAAGCTGCCTCCTCCCTCTGCACAGCACACCCAAAGTAGACTTTAAAAGAAGTTTAAACCATGATTCTTTTTTGCTCTTTGATCTTCTTTCACTTCCTGGAGTTGCTTGATGAGTTCAAAGGCCCTTCACAGTGAGCTCAGCTCAGGACAAAGTGCACACATGTCTTTTAGTGAAGCATCTATCCCAGCTGGCTCATATCCCAAGAGAAGAGAACGAGCACTCCCACAACACGAGGCCCCCAAATTAGAGAGGTGACAAGCGGCTCTGTTGCAGATCATCCCCCTGAATACCTTCAAGAAGAAAACATCTGTTTGGCCTTGAATTAGGTTATTTTGTCTTTGTCTGTTGCTCTGCATCCCTCCCTGCACAAGTCCGAGGAGAAAGGGAAGTAAACATTGGCTTCCAGAGAACTGCCTGGCTGCAGAGTGAGTGCAAAAGCCTTCCCAGCTGCTACTAGCCAGGCCCCACTGCAGCTGGTGGCGGGGAGGGCAGCAGGGGGGTGGGGTGGGGGACTTGTCATTTTCTTGGCATCAGTGAAATCACCTGCATTTGAATTTAATTCTGCTTTGGCCCTCCCTCAACTCCCTCTTCTCACCCTAAGCCTCTCAGAAAGCCAGCCCCCGCTTCAGATCCTTCCCCACCCCATACTCCCTGGCCAGGTTTCTGGAGAAAGTTAGGTAAGATCCTCCATTGCTTGGTGGCTGTGAAGGTCTTGATAAAGCATTTCATTAAATAAATGGTGTAATTGGGAGGCTCGCCATTCCACTCTTTCAGAAAAGATGAAACCACTCGATTCACATAGCAGAAATGGCACAGAGGACTCAAAACTTCACTCCGTATCTTTGTGTAAACGTTACTTTAATCTGTCTGAGACTTGTGTATAAATAAGGAGGTAACAGCTATTATGCTCAGGTGTGACAAGGATTATACAGAAAAGTGAATGTTAAAGTGCCTGGCACGTAGGGACTCAGTAATAATAATAATAGCAACAATAAATAGCTAGCATTTATTGAGTATGTATTACATGCCAAGCACTCTTCTAATCACTACATTTGGAGTCATTTAATAAATTATAATCCTCTGATATAAGTACCTTGTATTGTGCCCATTTTACAGATGAGGAAACAGGTTCAGAGGGGTAGAGCAAAGTGCCCATGGCCACAAAATGAGTTAGAGCTGAAATTCAAACCCAGTTCTGTGACACCAATGCCTGATGCTGATGCTATTGTCATTTTTTTTTGTTATTTACTAAGAACCTGCTATGTGACAGTAATGAGGGCCACAAAGAGTAATTACACATGGGCTTGGTCTTCAATAAGTTCACAGTCTAGACTAGATATGGAGACAACCCCTCTGCATTAAAGAGACGCTAATACAAGGTGTCTCTGCCAAGTGCCTCCTGAGTAGTTCAGAAGTGCAGGGAGGAAGCAGGAAATCCATGAAGAGGTTGGGAATTATACACCCTGTGCTCACTAAACACCTCCTGCCTTCAATGGACATGCCTCATGTTCCTGGGCCCCTCAGTGAACCAGGGACTTTGGCGTTATACTGCATGGCTACAGCTTGGGGTAAATCATCTAGCCCCCGTGAGCTTTATTTTTCATTATATATCAAATGGTCACAATAACAGTACTCCCCCCTCCAGTGTTTTTGTGAAGATAACTTGAGAAACGTGTGTAAAGGGTGCAGCACATGTTCAGCACTCAATAACTTGAGAGCATCTATGATTATCTTTCTTTACTGCTCCCATAGAAAGTAGGGCCCCCAATCTTTTATTTCCTGTGTGCTCTCAGATTCAGAAGGTAATAATTCCCACCCCCACTTGCATTCTATTATAGGCCAGATGGAAGGAAGGGAGAAGGAGAACAGGGAGGGTGGGTTCCTGGGTGTGCACTGGAAACTCATAGCAGGGGCTCAGGATGGACAGCAGGAGGGAAGGTAGACTGGAGCCCAAGTACTGCAGAGCTGGAGGAGAAGGCAGAGAGCTCCCTCTGCAAACTATTTTCTCCTAGATTCAGCTGGGGAAAGTAAGCAAGGAGGAAGTGTAGTTTGGGGATTTATGGACACTTAGAAGAAAAGGGAGAAGGGCAGGAGCAGAGTAGAAGAGAATCTGACATATATTAAGCCCCTTTTTGTGCCAAGCACTGGGCTGGGTGCTTTCACCCATTCAACAAGTATTTTATTTACACCTACAATGCACCAGGTCCTGATTTCAGCACTGGGCATCCAGCCATAAACAGGACAGATATGACAGATATCCCTACGTTGCATTCTGGTGAGGGATGGGAAACAGACAATGAGAGAGATAAGTAAGTATTAATAAAATGTCGAGTATATTCAGTAGTGATGAGTGCTGTAAAGTAAAATAAAGCAGTATTTTCAGAGAATTCTGGAGATGTGGTTTCTATTTTAAATAGGATGGTCAGGGAAGGTGTCACTGAAAAAGTGACATTTCAGCAAATAAAACTTATTTAATACTCATAGCTACTGTATCACATAGATACTGTCATCCCCGCTTTCTGCATGAAGTAACTGAGTGGGAGTGAATGGGGAGAATATTGGGAGACATTCCTCCATGGGTCTTTTATGCTCCTATACTTCTGGTTGGTTATGCCAAGAATGCAAGGCCTTAACCACTCATTACCAGGGACATTTCTCAGAGTTATATTTGCAACAAGCAATCTTCAGAGATGAAGTAATGGCACCCTCTGGGACAAAGAGTAGACACACAGTTTGCTACAAAATGCTGGGTTCCCTGAGCTCAGTGTCATTGTCCCTCAGCTTTGATGTAAACCAACTACATTTAAAGCATACATTTGGGTTCCTTTGTGCCATCCCTGTGGGACCTGGGGACAAGGGCAACATGCTGACTCTCGTGCTGCTTGATGTGCTGTGAATAATATAGTCTATTTTCTATGATTCTATGTATTTTCTTCTGCAACCATGAAACAGTAACGGGCTAAGTTGTTACCTTTGTAAGTAGGGTAAAATCAAATCCAAAACCTGACAGGAGATACAACCTATTGAGAATCTGTGATGTGCTACATACATGCACACTTTTAGGCTGGACATATATAATAGTGAACAAAACAGACAAAAGTCCTCTCTCATAGAATGTATACTCTATAGGGGCAGACAAGGTACAAACGAGATGATTAGAAATTACGACCAGCATTGTAAAAGAAATAAGCAGGGGTAAATGACCTTCAGTGTCCTTATATGTAAAATGGGGCAAATATTAATACCTACCCCTCAGGATTGTTGTGAGTGCCCAGCTCATGGAGTGTCTTCAACAAATGGGCTTTCATTATTATTCTTCCTTCTTTCTCCCATGGAAATGAGGAAAGAAAATGGCTCCCTGGTGTGCTTTCTAAGGGCTGAGGGAGGAGAGAGCTGCAGGAGAAGAGGCTCATTGCCATTTGATTTTTTTTTTCTGATCAATATCTAAGAACCAAGAATTTTAAATATTACAAACAAAAAAGAACTTCAAATTACAGCCCAAGTCCATGATCTTGGTTTCCCCTTCCACACAAAGGTATCCGCTGAAAACACTGCCTCAGCTGAGTGATTCTGACACCAGGAGGTCCCTTCCCCTTTCCCCTTCTCCCAGGTGCTGCCCAGGGCCTATCTTATCCAGGACCAGCCAGGCAGAGCTGGGCTGGTGACTTCTGTCACTGCAGGATGTGCAGAACCCTTGCAAACATCTGCTCCTTCCCCTCCCACTTCTACCACCCAAACGCAGCTGCTTCCTCTCTGCCCCAGTGCTGATCCTAACAGCAGTGTCTCCAGCCTATTTCCTCCTCTCTAACCTCTCCCCAGCACCTGTGTCAACATGAAACTCACTGACAGACCCCATTCCAGTCTAGATGCTGCAGACAGTAACAAATGGTGATTGCCGCCATACAAGGGGGGCTGGAGTCCTATTTTTCTTTCTGAGCCATCATGTGAGAAACTATTTCAAGGACCCATTTTGTGTCATGAATGCATCCCTCCCTTTCAGTAACTCACCCAGACATCACCTTAATAGCTCTATCTCCCTAGCAAACAAGTAGCTAGCCTCCAATTACTCTGACCCACTTGCTGCTGCAGTGCATGTTGTTCAAGTGATGGTTGGTGATCAAGTGGCTAATTCACAATAATGATGGGACAGGACACCTCATGTCTATGTTGCAGGCATTGCTTCCATGTATCGTATTTTAAAGGCCTTCTTGAGAGTTTTGAAAGAGGCCTTCATTATAAGGGTATGTGCCACTTGTTCTGTGATGTCTGGAACTGGGGTAGTTGGCCTTGGCCCAAGGTTTTTCTCTAAACTGTGTATACTCTGAGCTTCCCCAGGCCTTGCCAGCCTGCAGGTATATAAAAGGTCACACTACCAACCATCTCCCCAATTTTACCAGCTCTTGTCTTTATCTGTCATGCAGAACTTAGCCTCTAACAAAAGACCACATAATAATAGTAGAGTCCCCAGAAGATGTCTGCTTCCTTCCAGGGTCTGCTACTGATGTCCTACTATTTATGCCTTGGTGCCTGTGCTAAATAACTCTGAGTCCACTGGGCACTGCTATCTGCTGCTACAGCTGGGACACTGGGGCCCTCGAAATGCCAAAGCCAGACCATGTATTATTATGGGTGGGGGAGAACACCTCTCTTCCCTTTGTGATACCCTTTGTTAGAGGCACAGCCAGGCAGGCTTACTTATGTGCTGATGTCTTATTAAGGTTTTTATAAGAGGCACCCTTTCTCTTCTACATTCTTATTCTGAAAAGATTAAAAAATTATTTCAAAGGCAGCTGGACCAAGAAACAAACACATCTACATTCAGAATTTCCCCTTCCCTCCCCTCCCAAGACTAAGGATTTCTTACTGGACCCAGCTCACTGTGCCTGGTTTGTGTTTCCCTCAGACTGAAGCACATAAACTTTGATCCTGTATATACTCTTCAACATACCAATATCACCTATGCACTCCTTTGTCCTTCTCCCTACAAGAGCTAAGTTAAAAGAGAAGAGACAAAGACAGACAGAGCAAAGGCAGGGACACCCAGGTGGCCTTATGTCTGGTTTCCAATAGTAGTAAAAGTTCTTCAAAGGCCATATACTTATGTCAACATCAAAGAACAAAAAAGAATGAGTGATGGCAGTTTGTGGTCAGAAGCAAAAGATTTTCCATCTCCTCATAAGAGAAGTTCAAGCCGAGACAAGAGGATATCAATTAAAATATTATGTAGGCTATTTTGGGATTGAATGGGGGAAGGAGGTTCATTAGATGGCCTTTGTCTTGGTCAGTTTGGGCTGCTATAACAGAAATATCATAGACTTGGTGGCTTAAACCACAGATATTTCTCACAGTTCCAGAGGCTGGGAAGTCCAAGATCAATGTTCCTGGTGAGGGTCCTCTTCCTGATTTGCAAATGACTGCCTTCTTATGGTGTCCTCAGATGGTGGAGGGGGAGATCATCTCTCTTGTGTCTCTTCTTATAAGGACACTAATCCCATTCATGAGGGCTCCACTTTCATGACCTAATTACCTCTCAAAGGCCCCATCTCCATATACCATCTGCAATGCTTTGAATATTGTTTGGCCCCACCAAAACTCATGTTGAGGTTTGGTCTCCATTGTGGCAGTGTTGGGAGGTAGTACCTTTAAGAGGTGATTAAGTCTCTAAAATGGATTAATGTCTTTCCTCATGAGACTGAGTTAGTTCTTGGGGGAATGGATTCATTCTTGAGAGAGCAGGTTGTTATAAAGCGAGGATGTCTTTTGTGTTTTGCCCTTTTTGCATGTACCTGGTTCCCCTTCTGTTTCTGCATCATGTTTTCACACAGAACAAGGCCTTTACCAAAAGCTAACCAGATGCAACTGCCCAATCTTGGACCTCCCAGCCTCCAGAATTGTGAGCTAAATAAACCTTTTTCCTTTATAAATTACCCAGTCTCAGGTATTCTGTTATAGTAACAGAAAACAGAATGAGATACCATCATATCAGCCACATCCTATGGCTTCAACATATGAATCTGGGGGGGACACAAACATTCAATCCATAGCAGCCTTCAAGGCCCATTGTAACCCTGAGGTTGGAGAAACTGCTTAGAACAGTGTGATGTCATCCAAAGTGTGGTAGGCAAGCCACCAGTGAGATGTGAGATGATTGTTAGTCATAGCCCAATGAACGTTCATAATTAACAGTTACAGGTTTATTATTAAAGTTTTCTTCTATTTAGGATACTTGATACTGGGTTTCAATTTATGACAGTGACATAAATTTTCCTTTTAAAGAAAGTTTAAGTAAAAAAAGTTGATTAAAAATATTAAGTAAATAATAGTATAGATAGCACATGATATGACAGAAATTGTGAAGGTGGTGTTTGAGAGAGGCTCAAGGCTGGGAAATGATGGGGGTCATGGTTTAAAGCTTGAGCTTTAAAGTCATACAGACCTGGCTTCCAGTACTGGCTCTACCACTTACTAGCTGGGTGATGTTGAGCAGACATGTATGTGCTCAGACATGTATGAACCGACATGTAGTGCTGGATACCCAGATTTGGCCAAGGCTTCACTCTTGAAAGCCTAGGAGGACCAACCTCAAAAGGCTGGAGTTGGCCGGGTGCGGTGGCTCACGCCTCTAATCCTAACACTCTGGGAGGCCGAGGCAGGCGGATTGTTTGAGCTCAGGAGTTCGAAACCAGCCTGAGCAAGAGCAAGACCCCATCTCTACTAAAAAAAAAACAAAGAAATTAATTGGACAACTAAAAAATATACAGAAAAAATTAGCCGGGCATGGTGGTTCATTCCTGTAGTCCCAGCTACTCGGGAGGCTGAGGCAGAAGGATTGCTTGAGCCCAGGAGTTTGAGGTTGCTGTGAGCTAGGCTGACGCCATGGCACTCTAGCC